>JAILXH010207845.1:10148-20533 GCA_023558415.1 Piaractus mesopotamicus
TCAGAGATGTGACCAATCACAAAGCAGTACAGATGTTACTATGTCAATACAAAACAGAATGAAATTAAACACAAAAAGGAATTAGTAACTAAATATGAACGTCTAAAATGTCAAAGTAGTAGTAGACTCCTTTACTCACTAATGTACTCAGAAGTAAAAGTAATACAATTTGAGAATACTCAGCAGAACACAAAGCCATCAGTACTTTACTTAAGTACATGTACTTTAGTAGCTGTAATATTTAGTGCCCACCTCTGCTAGCTATGTATGAGAACACTGGGTCTCATTCACCAACCATTCCTAAGAAGAAATTTCTTCTTAAAACCCATTTATGCAGTTTTCACAAAGATTCTGACCCTCACCACTGTTTTCTTGTTTGGGATTTGTTCTTAGGTAAGAACAGAATCTACACACACTCAAGAGCACAAAGGTGAGAACAGTTCTGTGGTTTAAGAACGCATCATGAATCTGACGTAGACTTTATCTTAGGACCTTTCTCAAGAGCACATTGAAGAACAAACCTAGGGAGATCATGGTGAATGAGGCCCACTGAGTGCGCTTACATGCACTTATAATAATCTGATTTCTGCAGAAAATCAGATTTTATCAGTAATCTAATAGGTGTGTTTACATGCACTTGGATAATCAGATAATGGGGACTCCATGTCTACATGAGTCAGGCAGTAATCAGACATCTGCTTTACAACCAGCCAACTCACAGAAGAAGACGTGACGTAAATATAACATAAAACTGAAACTTCATGCCGCAGCTTTTTTTTTTAAATCATTGTGCCACTTTACCTGAAACTATGAACATATATCAACTAAAAGATGAAGAATTTTTAAATCCTTCATTTCGTAAATTATAGTTTCAGTGTCAAGTGTTTTTCTGCGTCTCGCTGCTTGCTTATTTCCGGTATCGCAGTCTGTTTTCGCACATGCACAGACTGAGAGAGTAAGAGTTTACATGCAATGAGAGACCTGGTTACTGAGCTAAAATTCAGCTCCCTTTATCAGATTTCTTCATTAGATTTCTATACCTTACCCCGATCTAAGAAATCAAAGTGTGCTGTTTACATGACCATTTAAACAATCAGATGACTCCAGAAATCTGGTTATAAAGTCAGAGATGTGACCAATCTCAAAGCAGTACGGATGTTACTATGTCAGTAACAAAACAGAATGAAATTAAACACAAAAAGGAATTAGTAACTAAATATGAACGTCCAAAATGTAAAAGTAGCAGTAGATTTCTATACCTTACTACTTGATCTAAGAAATCAAAGTGTGCCGTTTACACGACCATTTGAACAATCAGTTTCCAGACTCCAGAAATCCGGTTATGATCCTTTTTTTTTTTCCAAGCAAGCAGTTACGAAATTTTATGTAGAAGCAGCACCGCCCTGATACTGTGTTAGCAGAGTGTCTACCTGCGGTGTGTATCAGCAGGGTGGGGCTCAGGTGTTTCAACAGGGCATTGTTGTGGGGCTTCTGGAGAAATTCATATCAGGATTTTTTTCAGTGTATGAGAATACCGTCAAGGATTGTTACTGCACTTACCAAAAAAAGGTACTAAACTGTCACTGGGGTGGGACCCTCAAGAGTATGGCTGCAGTACCTTTAGTTCAGGAACATAACTGTATCATATGGCATTGCAGTTCCATTTTTTAAGATGTATTGACTTCCCACATGTTGTCTTGTCTAGAGGCTTTTTATTGAAAATCAAATTAAATCATATCAAATCACGGTTATTGTCACATCACATTTACACAGGTGTGAAGGTGAGTGAAAATCTAAGGAGTGTAGCCCTTTTGTAGAACTACTTTATATATATATATATATATATATATATATATATATATAGGTTCTGTGCAAATACTTTTCTCATTTATCAAGGAACAAACAGTGTAAATGTGAACTTGAAATAAGTTTTTCCAGGTGAAAGGTATGTGTTTGTGCCTTTTTGTAACCTAATGTTTTAAAACAGAACAATAAAATAAAAAGCCTGGAGATGAGACGGGGTCCGTGGAGTCAATACAAATTATAGTAGAGGTATGTTCCCTGACTAAAAGTACTGAGATGGACCCTTGAGGGTATTGCCCCAGTGACAGTATACTACCTTTTTTTCTGAGAGTGTAGGTCAATATAAAAGCGGACTCCTGTGCTTTTGGCTTTCTGACTGAGAGCGGGGGGTGACGGTCTGCTCTGTGCAGCGAAAAGCTGGGTAGCTTCATTGCAGCATCAAGAGTAGTTTAATTCAACTGAGTCTCGCTGAAGCAGAAAGCTCATGTTGTTACAAAGTCTTTTGTTGTTGTTACCGGCAGTTTTAATTCGTCGATTTTGTTGCTTGAGTGGGCGCACATTGGCGAGAAGAATGCAGAAGTGTTCTGTTTCAAAATAAATACTAAGGGCTTTGGAGTTTGTACCTCACAAGGACATTTCTTAGAACTATGTGTCCATTATTCAGCACCTTGACACACTGTCTCAGTCATTACACTAAACACTGAGCGCTGTCTGGTTACACTAAAGCTGAGTCAAACATTCTGTGGAACAAGGATCATCAGTGAACAGGTGCTGATTCTTAAACAAAAGGCTTACTGAAGATTACTGATGCTAAATTCAGATTGCATCTGCCATTATGCAAACGTATTAAAACACAGAAATCCAGCCACTTTAGTTTTTGGCAGCGTCTAAAACTATGGTGCAATTGCGAATATTGTCTTTTGAAGCACAATAATGGCCAATAACTGTTATATGTAAAAAAAACATTCTACAGTTTCTCATTAGGTTGAATGAATAACTGGCTCTAAATGTAGGTATTGTGATATAAACTGAATCTGTTCTACAGTTTCTCATTAGGTTGAATGAATAACTGGCTCTAAATGTAGGTATTGTGATATAAACTGAGTCTGTTCTACAGTTTCTCTATTAAGTTGAATGAATAACTGGCTCTAAATGTAGGTATTGTGATATAAACTGAGTCTGTTCTACAGTTTCTCATTAGGTTGAATGGGATTTTTTACCAATGTTCTATAAAGTTGTCCAATATTGGAGCAATAATGCACAATAACAATGACGACAAAGCTACACATTTGTCTGTACCTGTGTGAGCGTGAGGTAGATGCGATCAGTGAGTGGAGTGATGACCAGCCGGCCGTTCAGGCCCATGTACTCATAGCCGTAGGAGAACTGAGCAGAGCACTGTCGCACAAACAGGTCGTCCGGCTCCTTGTCCCAGTAGAAGCGCAGCTGGCTTTCCCACTCAAATTCACGAGCATCGGTGATACTGCAGACAGAGAATATTAAGAGGAGAGCAGTTTTTCCCAACCCTGGTCTTGCATTTTCCCTGTCCTGCATATTTTGAAGTTTTCAGTGTACTTACCAGAGGAGGAAAGAAACAAATTTAGTAAAGTTAGTAAAGTAACAACAAATACATGATCATTAAAGTAAAGCAATTGTAACCGCGCTATCACCGCTGTCTCTGTGTCAACAGTTGCTTTTTGCTGCTTTGCTTTATAGTCTTTATATTTATGTAGTATTATTTCTTGTTCTTTGATAATACAACGACTGTTGATTGCCGACTGAATGATAAAACGATTGTCATGAGACTGGTTGTTCGCTATAAACGTCACGAAGAGGTAGCTGATTGGTCGCTGTGCCATTCCTCTTTAATGCCTTGATTTTATGTGTAGCATAAAAGAAATCCTGATGACGTGCAGCAATTCAGAAAGAAAGCTGACCTAAAAAGGAAAAGAGGGTCTGCCCTTGGCTGGTCAGAGGCTCAGCCCTGACTGGTCAAAGAACTTCTTTAATACCATCTGTAATGGACCTGTCATCTCCCACTAAACCTGCCATGGAGCAGATTAGGTGTATGGCACAAGCTGCCACTGCAATGTAACCAAGTGAAAAAGTGAACCAACACTGTGAGACAGAAAATCCAGGATTAGATTAAGAATTAATTTAAAGTTAGCTGGCTGAGCAATAAATCCTGCTTTGTGAAGTAGACCTCATTTTGAGAACCACTAATCTAAGCCAAGGTTTCCCAACCCAGTCCTCAGGGCCCCACAGACAGTCCATATTTTTGCTCCAACCTAACTCACAACACACAGAGATGAAGGAAAAGTGTGGGGGCCCTGAGGACCAGGTTGAGAAACACAGACTTGAGCCTTTAAGAGCCCTTTTTGTGATTACAATTATATTTAATTTCACCAATTTAAATTTACCGATTGCACGAATTTGAAAAGATTTTATTTTGTTGCAAATTGGATTGAACCCTTGCGTGGTGTCGATGTGTTTATTACTCAGTGGTCTGGTGGACCCACCACATTATTGTTTTTTTAAATCATAACCATAACAATCTATGTAAAAATACCAGATGTTTCAAATATCACAAGTGTCCAGCGTAGGGTTCTCCTTTAGCAGCTGTAGCCAGTCAGCAGCCTGTCCACCCTCACACACACACATATAAAAACACATACACACACAGACACACACACACACACTAACAGCAGGCCATGTAGGAGGAGAACAAAGTGAAGGACACAGCACCTCCACACTTTCATTCCCCACGGGTTCAGCCCAACACCACATGTGTAATATAAATGTGTGGGGGGTAAACAGAGTGAAGACACTGAAAATGGGTTATTTTATATGTTCTTCACAGAAAATGAGTAAAGAACACAGAATCTGAGTATGAAATAATAATAAATTGCATAATTTTTTATTTTGGTAAACACACCACACAAGGGTTAAACAGAAACTTGCAGATTTTAAAACTACCTGTAGAATATTTTATGTATAAGCACACTTATGAGCACAGCTGTACATGCATTTTTTGAGCATGTAGCAATGGTGCTATAAAAGATGCAAGTGTTGTAGCACAAATGTAGATTTTTATTGCACACGTGTAACTGTAATGTTCTACGCATTTGCACAGGATTCATTTCTCCTAGCATGTGTGACAGTATTTTACATTGTACAGCACTGCTTATGAGTGAGCTAAATTCTATATTAATGTACAGAAATATGAAGCAGTGTTCCTTGTATGCATTATGGATTGTAGTACTGATAGGAGAGCCAAGACCTAAGCATGTATTTGAAGTAAAGGCCCGAAAACTAAATGAACACCCAGTGTAAGAACACCGTACTGTTTAAACTGTGTTCATGATTATGAGCAAATATTAAAAAATTTGACTAGATGACTAGACTGTATGATGATGAGCTACTGACAGTTCTATATACTGTATTTTGAGGCCTTTTTCAGTGCAGGCCTTAATTCAAAATTCCACCAAACTCTCAAAGTGTCTACGTAATTTATTAATTGAAATGAAGTCATTCAGAGTAGTTTGATGTGAAATGGTTCATAGTAGAGAAACATGCTGACTCAGATTTCCTTACAGTGGTGGTGATGGGAACCAGAGGTCCGGATGTCTACAACACAAATATAGCTATTGTATTTACTATCCAAGATGACCAGTGAACCAACATGTGTCTTTTGAGTTTTATATGTAAGGTTAATGTAAGCATTATGGTAAAAAGACTGGTAATAAAAAATAAAAAAAAGAAATTTTCTTTGGGGACTATTTTGCTAAACAACGTCCTGCATGTATCCCGCCACCATGAATGGATTTTTTGATTTTTAGACATACATTTCAGTCAGAATTTTGTCATAAATCAATGTCTGAGACATCAGGCACTGAATTCTTAACCATTTCATGTAATATCTTTCTGTGAGGGAGCTCTCAGAGGTTGACGTCTGGTTCCTATCACCACCACTGTGAACATTTCTGACTTCTGTAAGTTTCTCTAGAACCGAGCATTTCACACCAAAGCACTCTGAAAGACTTTGCTTACATCTCAGCCATTTAATTACGCAGAAATGTTTAAAAAATTAGTTGAATTCATCTTTAAGACTTATTGTTCAGTAACTTCTACAACATTAAAATGTAAACGAGGAGTTAATGTGTGTGGGCCCAGCGAGTGCAGTGCAGTGAGAACAGGTGTTAATGTCTATATAGCACTGAGGTATTTGTGGACCTGTTTTGTATGTTCGCAGTGTGTAGTAAACGGAGGGGTGGGGTAGCACCACCTCTTGAGCTAGCACGCTAATCTCGCCGAGCTGCCGTACAGTTGTGGGATTCTCATTAGCACCCACTCAGTGCTGTCAGGGCTGCTTGAGTAGGTGGTGCTCCAGCTGCACAATGAATAACATTCACAAGTTCTTCACCTCGGATAATGTAATAGGTGCGAAAACAGACTTGGGAAGCTTGACAATATCCATAAAATATGCACAAACACTTTCCGAGCAGATATACAGGATGTTTTTCCATGTTTTCTTGAGAAATTGCTTTGCATCTGACTTCAAGAACAGCAGCGAATGCTACCGGTTACTGCGAAATACCATCATTGGCGAAATCTGAGCTTATTGCATCACAAATGCTCGCAGAAGCACAAAGTGCCGGTGCTGGGGCCTCCGGAGGGAAAATGAAGGGTTATGTGGCGTGCAGATCTCGGTTGTTTTTCCAGCAGCACAGGCAGATCCTGCCTTATTTGTATTTACAACAGCAGGAGGGCGGAGAGGGACTCGTTAGGTTGAAGAGCAAGGCACTGCTTCTCAGTCTCCAGGTGGCAGATTGCTACCATCAATATGTCTACTGAGGCAAAAGAAGCCTGGGCTCTGTGGAGACGCCCTTTAGACTGCAGAGAGAGCGGATTTTTGATTGTGCATGTGTTCACACGTAATTGGGAATGCTCTAAAAAAAAGTAATGCATTGAATTTGCTTTGTTTAGATTCTATTATGTTTATATGTAGGTCGTTCCGTTGTTTTAGAATCATTATGTTTGTTGTATTTAAACTCTGTAGTAATACAGGTAGTCAATTGTTAGGTTTAAATCTAAGGAAAATCAGGATTTTTCCTCTGTAGTATCCGGGCAGATGCTTCCAAGCATGCTCTCCAATTGGTTAGGCCTTCAGGAGCTGGACTGAAGGCCTTACATGCTAGATTAACTACATCATTAGGAACTGTAAATGGAATCAACCTGTCCAGGGTATTTCCTGCCTTCCGCCCAGTGAGCGCTGGGATAGGCTCCTGGAGCACCCCCACAACCCACCGCACCTCCCAGGAGGATAAGCATCTTAGAAAGTGTGTGTGTGTCTTAACATATTTGCAAAAAATAAAGCACAGAATATAAAATGTGCCATAACTTTTGCACCGGCCACATGTTAGGTTTTATCTTTTGTTAAATTCAGCAGATAAACTGTAATTGTGCATTAAAATCCAGCAGTGTGTTCTCTGTAGAGGATGTGTTTTTGTGTTTTTTGAAGATATTTTGAAAAAAAACTACAAAACATGTCATTTGACCAGGTGCGCCCAAACTTTTGCAATTGACTGTGTGCATGTTGGTGTACATTTATACCTAATCCAACCCTAAACGTACCTCTAGTCTCCAAAACCAAATCCTTTGTCTCTGTTACTTCCAAAAAAAAAGCTCAAATTTGTATCAAAATCCAAATCAGGCTGATGTCCCCACAGTGTCACACATCATTTTTTCCATCCTGGTAACATTTTTTTTTTCGTCCCCACAAATAGCTAAATACATACACGCATGCAGACACGGTGAAGCCTGTGTAGGCGCATTAGTAAAGAAGTTCTTCCTTTTCCTCAACATGTTATTTCATATTTCATGAAGGACCACACAACATTATCCCGGCCTTAATCCATTTAATGTCTCCCGACAGCTCTGAGACATCAGCGCTCTTGAAGATGTTGCAATAGCTGGTGGCAGGTGACACGGCACTCATCTCTCCTCACCTTTCATCCTATAGCAGCTCTGATGAGCCGGAGCAGGAACAAGCAAGAGGGATTTTGTTCTTTAAAAACCTGCCCCAGGCTACTGTCTCCTGCTCGAACACGTCTTCATGATGTGCTGCTCATCCGTCTCAGAAATTACCACCCAGGACACTTCAATGCAGCCGTGTGGTTTCAGTAGGAAACCTGATTCATTTGTTTCAAAATGAGCAAATCAAAGGCCTCTTATTGTACACTTTTGTTGATCGTCTACTCTGAAGTCAACTTGTAATGTTTGTGTGGTTTTACATACCAACAATGTCATAATTCATTTTTACAAACTTCTCTTTATGTTTAGAATTGAGCAAGCTGTGTTTTTTTTATGCATCTTCACAACTGATATACTGGGTGATTCAAAAAGATTAATCCAATTTTAAAATTATTAATTTCACTTGTAAATCATTACAGATCAATGCAGTAAACTGTAAATGGTTTAAATGAGCATAAAGTTTATTATGTAATAGTTACAAGTGCTCAGTATGAACCTCCTCCAGCTGTACGGACAACATCAACGCCACAGTCAAACTCATCCCATACTGCAGTAGTTTAATGTGAATGGGTTGGTTAAACTGCTGTAGGCATTTTCAGGGAAAGGGACACTGTGATCATGTAATTATATTGTTAAATTTACATTTTACATTTAGGCAGATTGTCTCCTCCAGAAGTTTGTTCCACCTCTTTGAAGCCTGGACAGAGAAGATTCTTGATGCTTGTCTTCCATGCCTCTTGAAGGATGGTAGGTCAAGTCGAGCTGTACTTGAAGCTTGAGGTACATGTTCTGGCCATTGACATCAGGTAAGGTCCATTTTTGGCTTTGTAGGTGACCACCAGGGTTTTAATACTCAGCTACAGCAAGCCAGTGAAGGGAACGCAGCAATGGAGTGACATGAGTGAACTTATGAACACCTATGAAGACAAGCCGAGCTGCTGCATTCCGAATCAGTTGCAGGCCTGATGGTCCGCGTAGGAAGACCAGCCAGGAGCGAGTTGCAGTAGTCAAGCTTTGAGATGACATGAATGTTATCACATCAGCAAGAGAGCGAGTGTAAAGTGAAAAGAGTAGAGGACCCAGCACCGAGCCTTGCTGGACGCCGGTGGAGGGTTTGCATGGAGCTGATGCGAATCCTCTCCATGTTACCTGATAAAAATGCCCTACAGATAGGACGCTTTGTCATGTTCTCAGACTTAAATTAGTTAACAATTGAATGTAACATGTAGCACTGTGTAGTCATACAGTGACTAACTGCTGTTTTATTATACAAATAAAACACCCTGAAGGTCAATTTTGAGTCCCCAAAGAACATTGGTGACCATTATTAGGCAAATAAAACAAGGACAGATGAAAATGACATTTCATAAGACTTTCATCTGCCCCATGCATCACTGACAATTACAAACTCCCGAAAGAATCGTTGCTGTGTAATTTAGCACTGATGAAGGTTAACAAATAAATGTGATATGTGTACTTTTAGAGTTTGCCCAGGCTGGATTTTTCGCCTCATACCACTTACTCTGAAAGTTTAAGCTAATTATCATTGCTAACGGGCTTGCTATAATTATTTGAAAGTTAATGGATTTTAAATTGCCCCTATCTGTTGAATTTTTAATTTGGAGCTGGAATTTCTATTAGCTTAGGAGGAGAAAAAAGATGTTTAAGAAAACCTTCCATGCTGTTTCTGCCCGCATCATGGGGTATAAATCAGAATTCTGCCAGTATACTGAGCAGATTGTGCTTGCTGTGTATTAACCCACCTAATCAGGGCCTACGGAAGGCTTAATATTCATTTCTCATTCTGATTCAGAGGATGAAATATTTTCGTAGGAGCTAAAACACTTCAGAATAGCTTGCGGTAAATGAAGTAAGTGTTGTTTTTTCCAGCCTATCCAGGAATCTCTTTCACACTTAACTTAGTCTTAAGGGGTGTTCTGGCATATAACTAGGATATGTTATTTGTCATGATATGCACTATCATAGGACACCACAGATCTCATACGATGCCAGTTTGTGAAATCTCTGACCTGCTTGATCTGCTCTAGTCAACTGTAAGTGCTGTTATTGTGAAATGGAAGTGTCTAGGAGCAACAACAGCTCAGACACAAAGCAGCAGACCACGAGAACTTACAGAGCAGCCATAAAAATGACCTTTCCCTACTGCATCACTTACTACCAGTGGTGGATGAAGTACACAAATCATATACTTGAGTTAAAGTAGAGATACCCAAGGTAAAATATTACTCCAGTAAAAGTAGAAGTTCCTCCCTTTAGACCTCCACTTGAGTCAAAGTACAAAAGTATTTGCCTTCAAATGTACTGAAGTATCAAAAGTAAAAGTACTAAAAGATTCACTGTGACTCTAATGTCCTTTTACTATTTTTGTAAGAAGACTCTTGCTTCATTAACTAATTTTAGGTGAGAATACTCCAGTATCACTCTTGGTAAACCAGTCTTTTAATAGAATGTCATTAATTAGTCTGACACTGATGTCTATTAAAATTAGCATAAGCATAAAACACTAAAGGCAAACAATTTCCATTAGG
>JAILXH010207916.1:491-18945 GCA_023558415.1 Piaractus mesopotamicus
TACCCCAACACCACATGTGTAATATAAATGCCAGGGGTATGACTAATCCTGTTAGTTTTAGCAGGAAATTAAAGACATGGTTTCTAGTATCACATAGATTTTTATCTTCTTAACTATTTGGGTATGTGCAAAATGAGTGCTGCCTGTCTGTATTGTAAGTTGCAATGTCTTTGCTGTTATATATCAAGAACCACAATGGAAATAAGTCTTGAACTTTACTCTGTTGTCCTTGACAAACAAGCTGATGTGTCTTTACTTTATTATCAACTAAACTAAACACAGAACAACAGAAGGCAAGTATAGCTGGCAGGTGCCTGAAGGCTAATAGAAGCATGAATTTGGACTAAGCTTGCATTATTGATAGCAGACTCTGTATTAACAATCTCTAAAAGCCGTAAATGTGTTTTGACTGAAAGCTGTATAAGGTTGAATGAGCTTTTGCTGTGTTTTCCAGACTGTCTATGGGAGTACCACGGATCATACCCCTGCAGTCACTGCGGGGAGCAATGTGGGGGGTAGGGGTGATGCTACATTCTCCTCTGGGCCTTCTTCTTCCTGGAACTACTGAGTGGGTAGCTTGTAAAGCTGTATGCACCAATGAAAATAATGGTGAGTAATTCTGACATGATTTGTTCCGTATGTGTGCTCGGAGTGTCTGGTGTCCTTGGTGGGATAGAAAGGGTAAAACAATTCCCGTAATATTGGTGCAACATGGGAATATTACATGCCCTACCCATGGGGTCACACTGACTTATTGATCTTGTGGTCCCAACTGCGTAGTTTTTCCATTGAGCTAGCATTTTCCCATCTGCAGGCGCCCTATAGATAAAGCTTGAGTCTTACCCACAGTAGTGGTGTATGGAGGCAGCTACTGCGTTCCCTGAACCCCCAGGCAGCACTCCCAGAGGAGTTTTAATGGCCTCCTCCCAGTCTTCCCTCTCCATGAGGCCGTTCACTACCTGAAAACATGCAGAGGTCATGATAATGATGTTAGGCTAACAGGCTAACAAACAGTCATCTAATTTCTTATGGTCTTGAAATATTAGATTATATATGAAATAAACTATGAAAATGTCAATGTATAATTTTACTCTGAAGAGCAAAGGTGCTCTACATTATGCCTTAAATGCCTTAGAATGCACTTATGATCCATGCAGTCATTCTGATAGATTGTAATACACTATAGGAAGTGTAGGGGGCGATATAACTTCTACTGTTTCATTTAAAAAGTTCTCTATAATGTTCTTTAGTGGGCTGATGATCTACAGGGTCATTCTTACAGATTGTAATACACTACAGGAGGTGTAGGGGGCGATATGGCTTCTACTGTTCTATTTGAAAAATAGCTCTATAAAGCTTTATAATGTTCATATGATCGACAGTTATTCTGTGCAATACAGTACAGGAAGTGTAGGGGGCGATATGACCTATCATTTCCTTTAAAAAAATTATTTTCTATTTCAGCAAATGTATTATAGCTGAAAAATGCTAAGTCCGCCGAGATATCATTACTGTAAACAGTCTATGAGTTACTTAACACTTTGATGCTTTTGGGAAAGTTTTCATCAGGTGACGTTAAAATGCTAACATGCTAACACACTGCATGTTAAACCTGTTCTAGCTCAAACTCACAAACTATGTTCAAAGGTAACATTTTCAGATTAAAAGAGAAAAGAACTCCCAAAGAACAAAAAATAACTCCCAGCTTGAATAAGTGAGTTGTTTTTGACTCTGAAACTTTCCCTCAAGTTTGACATGAAGTTCAGCTTGACCTATCAGGTTCTGGACATTCCAGTGCCGCCTGCCAGCCGTGGAATGCTGCTGTTTGTAGAGGTTTTCCTCGGCAGGGTGTGCAGCCTCTGCAGGCTGAGGAATGAGCTAAACTACAATCCGTGAGCTATGAGAGTGACACCCAGCTGACCTCGAACAGCAGCCCGTCTCCCGACATGATGGCCAGCGCGTCCCACTGAGACAGGTCCGCTTCTCGCACCAATTCACGTGCGTGGTTTTGTCGCTCTGAAAGCATACAGAGAAAAAGGACCTCAGCAAGATAACAAAAAAACTCACTTATCATGGCTTCTCCTGTGAAGCTAAAGAATTTAAAATAAAATGGCAACTTTTTGGAACAACAAAGTACTTAACTTTTTTTGCAAAACTGATGTATGACAGAACACTGCACAGTGCAGAGGCATCACAGAGCTGAGAGGCAGAACCAAAATCACCAGTAGGGGGTGCTGTCTGATGTCTGATGTTAGCCAGAGCACCATATAGTTATCCTGTTAACTGAGGAAACCCCTCACATGCATGACTCCTACTTTAAACAAATACTCCTGTGTTTTTCACCCTAATCTCCATCTACTACATCTGTATTATATAATCATTGGCAATAATCAGTACCAGCCAATTTGTTTGTTTTATACTATAGATAAGTGGTTCTCAAACAAGTCCTTGGGGCCCCCCCAGACGGTCCAACCTAAGCTCACAATAAATTCAGGTCATTCAGTGTATGTGACATGCACCACTGCATTTTCACCTGCATAATATTTATGCAATTTTACTTTTACTTTTTTTTGTACTGCACATTACTTTTTTTTTTGGTTGTTTTAGTATATTTTATTATATATCTTTACTTTTTCTGTTAATGCATCTGTATAACAGTGCACAGCAATACTTTTGCTCTTGTTTTGCTCTTTACTGTACTTTGTGCTGCTGTAAGAGACAACATTTCCTCTGGGATTAATGAATCAGTGAATCAGTGAATCAATCTATCAATCTATCTGTCTATCTATCTAGCTAGCTAGCTATAAGAATAGAGCAAAAATGTGGACAGTCTGGGGCCCTGAGGTCTGGTTTGAGGACCAATAGCATAGACAATAATCAACATCTGCCTATTGGCTTCTACTGTAAGTGTTTTTCAAGTCGACAAAATAACACAAAGGTAAAATTATTCTTCAAATGACCACATGCTAAATGCCCGTATGCTGTAGGCAAGACAATGCAAGTCTAGTTTATATAGTGCTTTACAAATGGGAAACTACAAAGATAATTCAAATGAAAATGTAAAAAGATGTAGGAGAATAGAAATTGAAACTGTGATTAAAACATGACTAAAAGAACCCAGATAGCAGACAGTTTTGGCCCAATTCTGGCTTTCCTATGTGAGAGTTGGTTGACTGCGGGTAGATGTTGGGCATGCGGGCCAGAATAGGGTCTGATCCTGGACAGCTTGGTACGATTTTGCCTTGTGTCTACATTCGTGGGACAATTCTGGCGTAAATGTTGTGGACCAACAATGTAGTTGGGCCATCCTTTAGTTCTACTCATTTTACAGTGTGTGGGCCAGATCTGGGCCAAAGACCCAGCCGTATATTGGGCCAGAACAAACCAAGGATGCGGCCCACCAGTGGGCCAGACAAATTTTGCTAACTGGGAAGCGTTCTTTGCATCTTGAAAGGGTTCTTCAGACTGATGTAGAATATGCTTTAGATGGTTCTGTATAGAACCTTTTCGAAAAGAGTTCTATATAGAAGCCAAAATGGTTCTACTATTGTTATGATGTCAAGTTTGTAATAACAGAAGAACCCTTTTGGCTGCTTTATTTAAACCTTTTCAAAAAGGTTCCATGTAGAACCATGCATATTTTCCATTATTCTAAGACCCAAACAGAAAATGGGATATTGTGTAGAAAAACTATTCACATGAACCGACTTGATGGCTCTTAATGACAATAAAGACAACTGTATTTGCTCTATGGGATGCTAGTTGTATCTGGTTGTGTTTGACCGTTCTTTGTAGGCAGTGTTAAGCAATACTGCTTGTGAAGCTACAGAGAGGTGGCCTTACTTCACTTCATTAAATACTGAAGGGCCTCTGAGGACCTGAATATATAGGGTTACAGCCAAGCCCTGCAGGAATGCAGAAATCCAAGAGGAGAACAATCTACCACTGTTTCGGGCTCTAAAATATGGGGACTCTGTCAAAGCGACTCTTAAATCATTGGCTTTCCTCTATAATTTAGAAGTCTCACCTCCCAGTGTAGCTTAATAGAACAGTTCAGTCAGAATTGCTAATGTTGCTAATAGTGAAGAAAAGTGAACTGCCACGAAAGTCATGCTAACTGGTGGTTACTGGCCTCTGTTCCTTGTTAGCAATGTTAGCATGACTGGTAAAATTGCTCCTGAGGGAACACTTTGTCCCAAAACGCTAACTTTGTCCTAAATGCTAACACTTTATTAGTGAACTACTGCTTAACAATTAGTGGGGCATCTGATTGACTGATTGAATTCAAACAAATAATATATATAATAATGACAAAAAGGTGTTTCTATTGCGTTTCATTAAGTAATTAGCCAGCAGTGTATGCATGTGCGAGCTAGCATCTCCATTTCCCAAGTCAGGCTTTCTCTCTTATCTCGCAAATGCCCCTCATTTGTCCCTTGTACTGAAACATCCCTTCCCGGATGATCGTGTGCCAAGCCTTGATCTATTTGGGCTCGTTATGTAGGAGAGAGTACAGTTTGCCGGCAAGAGTGACCGTGTTTTCCTCCACTGAGCTAGCTCCTCAGGGGAGGCATCAGATTCCTCCCGTATTTCCTTAGCCTCGTCTGTGTGAAGGCAGGCAGGGAATCGATACAGCCTTTATCAGTCTAGTCACATCGTATTTCCTTATGCAGAGAGGCTCTATTGCACACCAGGCAATGGGAAAGACTAGAAGAGCCCCTGGCTAAAGGAAAGAGGAAGGAGGACAGCACTGGCTATTGAACACAGGGCATACAGTAAGGATCTTTGAAAAGTTACCCATCTGGCTATCATGTTCACTGTAGTGTCAGGTTCTATCTGATAGCATCACCTGGACCCACTACTGAGCACCGGCACTTTCCATTTGAAACAGGAGAATTGTTCCAGTCCAATTACTTTTATTGGCTTCCCAAATTGAAATGAGTCGTTCGCAAAAGTTTCAAATTACACATTTTGTTGATCTTTTAAGTGAAAATAAGTTAACACATCTTCTACAGGGAACTTTTGGCATTTGTTCTGCACATTTTACTGCACCGTTTCTATTTATTTGCTATTTATTTATTTTAACATATTGGGGAGCTTTTTCAGATGTGTTTTTTTTCCAAATAGTACACTGACCAGGGGCACCCAAACTTTCGCACACAACTGTAACTACATCAAAGAGTTGGAAGATTTGATTTGGTTTGATGAACCAACTGTCTGCTTCATCAAATCGAATTTTCAGGTCAAATTCAACTTTATTCTATTTCATTCCCATTTCATGGAAAACCAAAATTCCCCTCACTTCAAGTTTGATAGCATATAAACATTATTTACAAGTTTCAAAACATATTGTTCACTCTTGAGACCCTGTAGTCTGTAAAGCTGAAAAACAGCCCATTTAGAGTTCAGTGCCTTCACAATGTCATTAAAACAACGCATTTACATACAGTATATGCACCTATTTCAGCCTACAGTAGTTTAACCCCGCCCACTCACGCTGAAGTTATAAGGAGTGTTTTAGCCTGGACTGCTTTATGAATTAGGTACAATACAGGACAGCCAATTAGAACAGAGCCCCCTTAAAATATATCAGTCTTAAAGATACAGCAACAAAGACAGCCTGTTTAATTCCAAGGGACAAAGAGAGGTTGGAAAATGGTCAAGTTAAAATTATTTTGGGCTCTTTTTGGTGCATAAAACCACACAGGTGTCATAATTAATATAATAAAGCAAAATGCTGGATATGAGCACTTTCTATTGTGAAAGATTATTATTTGATTTGGAAATCTTGAGCTCATAACACTCATGTAAACACTGCATAGATGCTACAACTGTCAAAATGATATGTATTGATAAGTCTGACATCATTAGTAGACCTCTGAAGTCATGTGTAATTCTGTACTCGACACATGAGGAACCTCTGGTCTACTATTCGAAACTATGCTATAACTATGCTATGTTAGAATCAGGACCATGCTAAACTATGCTATAGCTATGCCTAACTAAACCATAAAACTTTTGTGATACTCTATCATTCAGTGAATATATGTGTGCTGTGATGCT
The DNA here is from genome assembly GCA_023558415.1 of Piaractus mesopotamicus. Lineage (NCBI taxonomy): Eukaryota > Metazoa > Chordata > Actinopteri > Characiformes > Serrasalmidae > Piaractus > Piaractus mesopotamicus. The sequence continues at coordinate 6,555 of JAILXH010207916.1, forward strand.
TTTGGAAACTTCCCAGATCCTCTGAAAACCACAGTCAGTGCTAATGTGTATTTGGATTGTCCTGCAGGATTTCTCTAAGCCTGTAAGACTGAGAGCTTCCCTACAGGAGAGGTGATGAGTACTGGGCACAGACGAGGTCAACACACTTCAGAATTGATTTTTCAAGTGAAGCTAGACTTTTCAGTTAGTTTTTAGTGTCTTTTTATTTAGTGTTTTACTCTCTTTATTCATATTTTTACATCTGACACAATAGAAAATAACATTTAAACACAATACAAACACTTCTAAAAATGTTGACTTGCTTGCACATGAAACTGTATGAAAAGGCTTTCATTGGCCAGGTAGGTACAAACTTCTACTACACGCCTCTATAACTTTATAATATTCAGACAGTCAGCACTGTAGTCCATATATACCAACTGGCCACTTACAGACTGTAGTCCATCTGTTTCTCTACATACTTTGTTACCCTGTTCTTCAATGGTCAGGAACCCCACAGAGCAGGTATTATTTGGGTGGTGGGTCATTCTCAGCACTGCAGTGACACTGACACGGTGGTGGCGCGTTGGTTTGTTGTTGTTGGTTAACCTTGTAGATGTAAAGTCAGAGACGATAGCTCATTTGCTGCTTGTAATGGTAGAACTACAAAGTGCACCTATACGGTCAGTGGAGCTGATAAAATGGACAAGGAGTGTAGATACAAGGAGGTGGACTTAATAAAGTGGCAGTCAGTGCAGTTACTGAATAATAAGCCATAGGATGTAATAAATCTGGACATTTACGGGGTTAACATGATTTAGCTTAACCTGATTTAGCATTATTATTATTATTATTATTATTATTATTATTATTGTTAAGACTGGGAAACTAAAGTGGCTTTAAGGCTAAATGCACTGTTTTTTTTTTTTTTATTTTCCACTGTGTGTTTCAGTCAGAAGCTGAAACACCTGAAAGGTGAGGAAAGTTCTGTTCATCCACAGTCAGGTGAAAAAACACCTTCACTCAAGAAAAATGTCACAGTATTACATCAGAGTTTGAGTTGGCTTGGAAAGAGCTGACCTGGCGTGCAGTGTGTGCTGAGAGTTTCTGAGTTTGGTTGAATGAGCCTCAAGAAAAATGAACCAGCAACGCCATCATCACTGTATGGGATAAACATTAAACCACTAAAAATATATCTGATCTTCTGCTGCGTCCTGCGGTTGTAAAGAAGGTGTACTGGGAGTCTACATGTGTCGTTTACAAAAGAATTAAGGTACAGATTAAATCAATTATATTAGCAATTAAATACATTGATAAGTAACCAAGTAAATTTAATTGATTATTTAAAAATGCATTAAGTTTAAAGTGACATAAAAGAAAAAGGCCTTTGAAAAACTTACAATAATACATACCGAAACATTATATGGAAAAAAATGTATATAAACGGATGTGTTCATCAGGCTCTGTTTCTTACTGTGAGAGCAGTAAATCAGATATGCATTATCATCAGTCACAGAGAGGGTAGATTTGACCACCCACATGTCTTTTCTGGGGTTTTATATGCATCACTGATGATAGTAAAATAGTAGTAAATGTGTAAAAATACATTTTCTGGAGCTTATTTTGTCTTACAATGCCTTGCACGTGGATAGACTAAAAAATCTTCTGGTTCCTATCAGCACCTCTATGAATGACTGTTTACATTTTAACCATTTAATTACACAGGCATTTGAGGAATTTCACTTTAATATTTTTTTCCTCCTCTTGTCAAGTTACCCTTTCAGGTGACACAAAATTTGGTTCAGACAGTATGTGATAATATGCCGGCTGACTGGACGGATTGTAATCTGGTTCGGCAGTGAATGTGTCACACAGTCTCGGACGTTCAGAAGAACAAGAAAGAAAGAGAGTAGTGTCTGTGTGCCAGCGTTCTCTGTTATCGCTAAAGCTCTGAGTCAGAGCATCTGAACCTAAATGACAAATGAGTATGTGCAGCAGGCAGTGAGCCAGAGAGGGACTTATTTACCTGGACAGAGCGCTCAGAATGGAGATTAATGGAGGAGATCATGAACCCACCTTCATCTCTCTGTCTATTATTCTTCCACTGTATGCCTCAGCTAGCCACCAGCATTACTTATACATTCTTAAAAAGCCCATATGATATATTATTCATCCATTTTATATTTTCCACTGAGCTCTGCTTATAACTTTTTGTGGATTTATGTACCAAAAACATGACCATTTACCAGCCTTTCTTCATCACTTAGAATTAAACATGCTGTTTTTGTTTTTGCGCAATAGAAGAACCACATTTAGTTCCTCATAGTAGCTTTCAAAAGATGTTTTTTATACTCCACATCCAAGTGATGTGTTAAATTAACACATAGAGTAACATAAAGTAACACAAACTGTGTCGCCTCCAGCTAAACACACTGATGTGTCTAGTTCAGGAGTCACAAGATGCGGCTCTGGAGGTAAAAATAAAATAACCCTCTTTTGCAGTAAAATAAAGCTCTACTGATCGTTCTAACACTATCGTTTTAACAATAAATGGTCTTAAATGCTGGAGTTAATGTATAACTGCTAATTCACTCTTTAACCCTGAAGGTTGGTGCACACACTGTTGGTCACCATAGCAACGTTTACAACAATTTTGCCTAGCTAGTAGCTAAATAAATGGCAAAAAGAAAGATTTAAGATGAACATGGATAATTTGGAGACGAATGGAATTAATTGCATGAAGTCAGTTTCTCATTCAAATTCTCCTGTTCCACCTTAAATAGTGCAGCAGTTACATTCTGAAGCCTTAGGCACCATTTAAGGTGGAATGGGAAAATTTGAAGAAGAAACTGGTAAATGAGACGCTGAATTCAGCCTCGTAAAACGTTGAACGTTGACATTTTACAAAATACTATTCCACTTTTGAGGAAAAGTTTCCTGCCAGAGATGTGAGAAAAGTGACTATAGCCGAGCTAAAGCTTAAAGCAGAGTTAAGTAATTCTGCGTTTTTGTTTATATTATATATTTTATCCTATACTAGGACATTAGCACAACACTTACAGCCAAGATGGTAAAGCGCTGCTTCAATAAATGGACATAAAATGTTGTGGCTCCCAAAGTGGACTGATTTTTGTTGAAAGGACAAAATGGCTCTTCTTAACATTTTGGACATTTGGGATACTGACCCCTGGACTAGTTAGAGACAGAATGTGTCCTCAGAGTGTAGAAAACCACTTCTGTACAAGAGATGTGACTGTGAAGTTTAAACAACCTCCACAGAACCTCTGAATTGGTTGCATTATATTATGTGAAGTTTCTCTGCACCCCTAAAAAGTTACTCACACTCAGAACACGGCTCTTGAGTCAAAAACAGTCTTCAAAATGTGCAGTAAAAGCTTCTAGAGAGAAACCGCCTGGTTTAATAACAGTTTAACATTTCATTAAGCTTTGGCAGCCCAGAAATGAGCTGTTTATACAGGCGTATGCAAAAATGCCATATTCTTTTGATTTTCTAAGTGAAAAATAACTTTAACACATCCTCTACAGAGGACACACTGCACATTTTAATGCATGATTACTATTTATTTGCTGAATTTAACATCAAATGTGGCCTGTGCAAAAGTTATGGTACATTTAATATTTTATGATTACATTTTTAAACTCTACAATTCAACGGATATTGGGCACTAAAACTAGCACAACAATGCCACATATAGGTGTGTTCTCTGTAGAGGAGTGTTCATTTATTTTGCCTAGAAAATCAGCAAAATATGTCATTTGACTGGAGGTGTTCAAACGTTTGCAAACGACTGCAGGGGTGAAAACAGCTTTGATATCCTCTCACCTGTAATGATGAGAGTGTACGGTATGCTGGCCTCCTGAAGCATGCGCTGCACATGAGCGGTGAAGAGTGACTGAGCCTGGCCTTTTCCGCTGTGAGGGTTCAACAGCAGCAGAATTCTGCACACCTCTGCACACACACCACCTGAGAGAGACGGGGAGAAAGAGACAGAGAGAGACAGAAAGAGTGTAATTTTTAGGCGTGTCATGCTGGAATATGTAAACTGTTGTGGGAAAAACAAGCTAAAATACGGTGACCGTGCGCTGCTGCCAGACACCCTTAAAGCCTGAAATAATCATTGAAAGTCAGAGGCATCGGGTCGGGATTTTGTCAACACCATGCTGTATGTCTTAACATATTGATGTAACACTCACAGTCTCAAAAAGAAGGTCTAATTTGATCTCTAGGTCGGACATGCAAAATCAACATTATACTATTGAGGATATGACAACAAATTTTGGAGTTCTCTTTGAATTCTCTTTCAATTATCAGATTTTTCCAGTGGGGGAAGGGGTCCAAAGTACAACCCACGTACAAAATGTTCTTCCACATGTTGCGCGCAGTTACGGACTTCCACCAGAGAGGTCTCCAAATCCCTGAATATTACACAGTACAGCTTTAATATATTAAAGTATGTTTTTGCCATCTCCCAAAAAGTTACTATTTTGCCACTTTCAAGCAAGTGTGGGCTTGATGCCCTCTGACTGTACAAGTGTCTTCTTGATTGGAGTGTACCATAAACACTTTATATTGCCTCTATTTCAGCAAGACGAGACTCAGCTTCCCCCCGGGAATAGAGCTCATGGGTCCACTTGAGTAGAGCAGTACTGACTGCCTGTGGTTCTCCTCAGTAACTCCGACCTGCCACTCATTACCATATTGCTGGAAATCCCACCAATAAAATGCTGATGATCTCTCTACGAAAGTGTTACATTCCATAATATGATTATTTTGAACAATAAATATAATGTCAGCAATTTTAAGTTTAAAGAATATTGACTCATACTTCAGTTAATGTTTATATAGTGTAATAAGTAGCATCATGGCTTTGCATGCTAGTGACTGGGGTTCAAATCTCTGTACAGACAGTAATGTTAATTCTTTTGTCTGCTTTTTTGTCTCAAGCATGATCACACTGTCTCTCCTAATCAGACTGAGTGCGATATACAGTAAATTGAATCAAATTAGTTCATGTTCCTGTTGGGCTGCTTTCCCCTTTAGACCCTTCCCCTCTGAAATGTCTGTGCATGGGCCTGCTCTCTACCCCACAGGACCACCGCTGACCAGATATTATTTAGGTGGTGGTCCATTCTCAGCACAGCAGTGACACTGATGTCATAGTGTGTGTGGTGCTGGTAGGAGTGTATCAGGGTTTTTAAACTGTGTCCTGAAGAGCGGAGTATCAAATCCCAGCGTGAGAAAACCAGCTCTACAGGTTTAAGCACAACATTCCTGCCGGATGGAGTGGGCGGAGCCGGAGAGCTTCACACTACTAGGACGTGCTAATTCTCACCCATTAAACGTTAATTGGCAGGTTTGGTTGCCCAGAGCGACGGACAGTTCTTCGAAACTATGTGAGGAACATTGGGAGGCTGAAGAATGGATCGCGCCTCGTTAACACCACACTGCTGGGGAGTGTGAAGTTCAGGAGAAGAACGAGAAGAACTGGCGTTTGCAGTGTCTCATTTGAGGTATAATGACATGCGGAAGTCATTACATGACTTCTGTCCGTGAGCCAGCAGCTCTGATTTGTGAAGGTAAATTATCATGGCTTATTGAAAGGGCCAATATCCTGGGGAACTAAACTTTACCCCTGTTTTTTTAAAAAAGAGTTTGATGTTGCATATAACACTGCTATAGTTTCAAAGGGCACTTAATTCACAGTCTGTAACGTCCATAAATGTAAACTAAGTCGCAAAAATTGCCCGTTTTGAATTCAACGTTTCTGTGATGTCACAGAAAAGCAATCTTTAACATACATCCACTTATTCAGCCTACAGCACTTTAGCCCCACCCAATCACATAGGTATAATGAGAAGTGAGCTTATGAGGAGTCAGCTTTTTAAATGAGGCTCAACATAGGTTAGCCAATCAGAAAATAGGACATAATAAGAACGACATTTTAGCTACATTAGCACGGGCAGATGCTGCCAATTGCCCAGTGCCTCTGGCCTAAACATTTCACATTGGGTCACTAAAAATACAGAGCCTGTGGACCAAGTTGTCTGAAGTTGTTCTAATGTCACTTCATGAGATGAGGTCGTAAATAAAATGTGTTGTTAAATTAGCTGCCATTACACCGAAAGGCTATCATTGCTATGGCTAAACTAGACTGGATGACATGAGGGCAGACCAGATCAGCAGGGGAATCACCATAGTTACCCCAACGGCTATATTCTTATTAATGTAAAGTTCTTAACTAATATTTCTGACTCCAAAACAACACCTTTTTGGATTTACAGTACTGAAACAGGATCATTTATTGTAAATACAGTGCAAAGCAGCAAACGTCCGACAGCAAACATGTCTTGGCTGATCGACTACACTTGAGGGAAATGCTCATATTCTCTTTGATTATCTTGCTGTGTTTAGTAAGACAGCTGTCTTGAATCCTAAATTTCAGGTTACGCATCAATGTGTGCTCCAATTAACAACAGGAATTTTTTTGATTGGGAGCGCTGTCACAGTATTCCTAACTTCCGGTTTATTGCATTTTAGTTTCGTTTTGACCTTCTTTACATCAGTAACGGTGGCTGTCAAGCTAACTAACTTTCATTTTTAACCTTATTTTGATTATGTGTTTACATTTCAGCTGTGTGCACATTATCAGTTGCTAGCTAACAGACATGACAGTTGTTTGTTGACCTTGACTGAGTAGGTTAAGATTTCCTAACAGAAGATAAGATGCTGTAAGATAAGATAAAATTCCTGAATTAAAAAAAAATTTGCTTCTGTAATACGAGTTTGTGAAAAATCATATATTAATCTCATCAGATCTTAACTTAGGACAAAACATAGGAAGTAGTCATTTTGATGAAAGTGTTTCCAGGTTTGCTGCATGTTTATGAGGCCTTGTGGCCACTGTAGATAATAAACAGTGTTAGTGTATTACAGATGAGTAAATCACGAGTCTTTTCAGGCATTACATTTTCTGTTCATTACCTCGAGTGCTTAGTAACAAAGCAAAGCTTTGTAAAACTCAACTCTGTTTCAAATATAGCCGTTCCTGCCAGGCCTGGTTGGCCTCCTCTCAAAGTCATGAGCACATGTAAACCTTCGAATTCTGACCCATGCAGACCTCTAACACCCCCCCCACACACACACACCCCACACACACACACCCCATACTCAAGATGTAAGCAAACACACCTGTCAGAGAGTTTACACACATGTATAAACACAGACTAAAACCAGAGTTAGCATGCAGTCTTCACAGAGCTTCACATAACCTTCACACAAACCCTCACAGGTTCAAACCATTTCAGTTAATGTAATAGTCAGTGTTTTTTTTTTTTTTGTCCCTCATCATCAGCAAAAATCATTCAGCTCCTGAAATCCAGTGGACAAATAAACCGAAACCAGAAACCCATCAGTTTCTCTAGAATGATGTTCCGTCCACATCGATCATTGTTTTCATGCTCCCACAATGCCCTCTTTTGTGCGGCCTGGTGAAGAGCTGTGGATGCTGTTCTAGAAAACTGAGTGGAGATGATACACGCGCTGCTGTTTGGAACAGCTTCCACAAACAACACTGCAGCTACACAATCGGCTCTGAGCACGCTCAGTAGAGTGCAGGAGAGAGCTGAATGAAAACACTGGCGTGACCATATTAGGAGACGGGTCATACTTTTTTCATCAGTTCCTGTGGCTTTAACCTCAGGCTGCAGCACACGGGTTACAGGAAGGCATCTGCACAAGATGTAATATATATAATATCACTACATGGGTAAAAAGAGTGATATGAAAATGCTTTACATTTTACATTCAGAATTCATCAGTTATCAATTATTTCTCATTTCTGTTATTTGTGTTTTTCATTTGTGTTTTTAAGTAGAAGATATTTTGTAACTGATGAAAGGTTATTGTGTGTTGTGTGTGTTTTTTTGTCATTTTTTCACATTGAAACAGAAAAACGTAGTGCAAGCTTGAACCTCACAGTACAGCATGTAAATCAAATGTTACTGTTATTCATTACGTTACTAACTATGTAATTAATAACATACAGCAAAATCACAATAATAACTCTAAGAGTTCTAAGGGTCAGCACTATGATGATATGCTTTTCCGAACGTATCGTGGAAAATGACAATACTTAAAGAACACTGACCGACTGCATGTTTCATCACAAGGAGAACATAATTAGTCCTGTTTAATCATATTTACTGCAACAGAGTGTATAAAACACGGAACAAAAATGACTGTATGCATAGTTTTTTATATTATTATTTAATGCGGTACACACTTCAAAAAGATGATTCTTCAAGGGTTCTTTAGTGAAGAAAAGGGTTCTATATAGAACCACAAACACTCAAAGACCCCTCTGCATGATTAAAGGGTTCTTTGCATGGTGAAATAGTTCTTCAAATAGTTCTATACAGAAACTTTTTCTAAACAGGTACCAAACAACGTATGTCACCACAAAAATGAAAAAACAATGCTTGTTCAAATAATGCAGTCCAATCCATTGTGTCGTTCTGCATAGCATAGGTTATGAGCTTAGCCGGGTCATCTAAAAAGTGTGATTGAGACCACAATATTTAATATAGTATTAGTAACACCAATCTGTTAATAAATGCAGATAATATGTAATACACATGGAGAAGGAAAAAACACACTTTAAATGTAAGTCAAAGGAACTTTAGGTCACTTAGTCACTTTAGGTCATTTCTTTTAGTCCATTCATCATTAAATTTATATACAATGTGAAGGGTAACATGTATTTTCAACATAGCTTGGAATAGCTCAGCTATGGAAAGTTTAATGCTAATGGAACCACACAAGCAAGTCTGTGAAGACTGTTAACACTGAAAAACTTGTTACATTTTGGGGCAAGTGTGATAATTTACACATGCAGTTGGCACCATGCTAACTGAGCTATATGCTTCCATTACTTGTTAGCTAGCTTTGTAGCTCCAGTGCAAAACTAAAGAAGCAAGCTTGAGATACCACACATGTCTTAGCTGAAATTTTGAGTATGTGGGTAAAGCTTGAAATTAGATTTTTGGACAAAACCATTGATGGAATTCCTGCATAACACAGCACACAGTTAGCTCTGAGTTTACTGACATGTAGCATGACATATTGCACATTTAGAATATCATGAACACTAAGAGCAGATTTTCCAATCTCAGATTAAAGCTGCCAAGACCTTTTGGATAAAACTGAAAGAAGTAGCATTATTGAGTTGAGAGGAAAAAAACTAAAACATAGCGTTCATGTGTTGCTGTGAGTCAACCTGTAAAGCCTGAAACACTCACTTAAAAGTCAGGGGTGTTGGGTTCCTTAGAAGAGCTTTAGGCCTAGGTCTAGACTTAAAAGATTCTAAAACGATTCATCACCCGCACAGCAATTCAGTAGACTGCGTTTAATCCATAACTGGGAAACTAGCTCTGATTTAAGTGATTAGTGGTTTATGGTAACAGTGGCTGGCAGCTGCTGTGTCCGTACTGAGGCCGTACTGAACTGGACAAACAGGTTTCTCTTCATGTTCTGCTGTGTGTTGTGTTTTGTGTTGACAGCAGAATTGACTTTGGTGCTGTAACCAAATCTGAATCAACTTCTGCCAAATTAGGAGAAAAGAACAGTACTTTTTAAAATAAAAGTTGCCCCACTTCCTGTAATAGTCATTGCACCTTATGATGTTAAAATTCCAACGTCATTTACTGTGTATGTTGCGTTAGTGACTAAGACACGCTTCCCTTTCCAGTTACACGTACGTTCACACCCTCTGCTGAAACTGTTAGTCAGCGTATTGAAGCAAGACTGCTCTGCGCTCAGGATCAGGGCTGGAGAAAGAGCGAAACGAAATTCTGGCCCTGCCAGCAACAAAGGGTTTCACAGGTGACTGCAGCTATAGATGTGGTGGCAACAGTAGTTTTATAATCTCATATTAATATTAATACAAAGTCAATTGCATGTATAACAACAACAGCAGAGATTTAAACTAGTGAACGCAAAAGCGTAAGTTGTACAACACAGCGGACTTTAGCCACTTAAAATTATTAATTACATCTTAACTAAACCCTCTTAAGTCTTATTTACTTTAAAATGACTCTTGTAACATTTTGTTTCCAACAATTTTTCAAAATTAATAGTGGGAAATGCTTCGTATTAGAGAAACTTACAGGGTCAGAATTGTATACAGTGGTGGTGATAGGAACCAGACGTCCGAAGAGTTTAATGTCTCTGAAAGCTCCATCACAGAAAAATATTACATGAAATTACCTGCCTGATACCTGAGACATTGTTTTTCGATAGTTCTGAGAAGGTTCTAGTACTTTAAAGAAAAATGGAGGTTCTTCAAGGGTCCTTTAGTAAAGAAAATAGGTCTATATAGAACCATGAACACTCAAAGAACCATTTGCATGATTAAAGGGTTCTTTGCATCGTGAAAGGGTTCTTCAGCTTGATGGAGAATGTGCTGTAGATGGTTCTAGATAGAACCTTTTTGTAAAGGGTTCTGTATAGCATCAAAAAGGGTTCTTCTACTGTTATGATGTCAAGCATAGAAACCATTTGGTGCTATATAGAACCCTTTTCAAAAAGGTTCTATATAAAACAATCTACAGCACACTCTCAATCAATCTGAAGAATGCTTTCACGATTTTCTTTACCATTTTCTTTACTAAAGAAACTTTGAAGAACCATCTTCAACTGAATGTATAGTAAAACACTAATAGTAACAGTAGGTTTATACTTTTTAGGTGTGACGGCCTGAAGAAACACCTTTAAGCCAATGTACTTCTGTGACCTCTACCTTGACCAGGCCGATAATCAACCTGTAGCATAGCGCAAACTGCCCTGTAACATCACCTGGTGCAGATAAAGCTATCATGTTTGCAGACAATCCTCATTTGATTGAATGTCATTCCAGGTTAAAGTTATTTTACAGTATGAACCTTTGAACTGTTTCCGTTATCAGTCTCAGACTGGCAATACACTCCTGCTGGCTCTGTTTGTTTTATAGAATTATGGGCGTGAGCCACACATACACTTCATCTGCAGAAAGTTACATCACACTGCTGGTCACCTAGAAACTGAGATTCAGTCCAAAGTACCACTGTAACAACTCATGTCATGCTTACTCAGTGCATCAATTTTTCATGCATGGTTTTCTATGCATCCATAAATGTCAATCAGACTGCACACTTCACCATTAGAGTCTAAACAGAATCAATACGAGGAGAAATCCTTGCTTGGTCAGACTTTCCAAAGGGCACTTTACAGTTCAGTGGAGCTCCTGATAGCACACATCTGATTCAGGTCACCGGTTCAGCATTAAAGGGCAATTCCTCCAAGATTTCAAAGTCTTTACATAATTAAATCTTTAAGATGTAAACAGAGTCGTTCAGAGTGGTTTGGTGGGGAACGCTCTGGTCCAGAGAAACTTACTAGCTAGAATCGCTCACAGTGGTGGTGATAGGAACCAGACGTCTAAAGAATTCAACGCATAAAATGTATTTTTAAAAATCAATGCATGGCAGAGGGGTACATGCAGGGTATATGGCAAAGTAGTACCCCTAAAAATGCCATTTTTCAGATTTATGACTTTTTGTCACCATCATCAACATTACATATAAGACACATGTAGGCTCACTGGTGGTTTTGGATAGTACATAAAATGGCTAGATGTGTGTTGTCGACATGGAAACCCACATCTCAATCACAGTTAAGCTAATTAGTAATGAAAGATTATGGCCGTCAGGTTAGCACAATGCAAACTGACTGCCTGAATCACACAGTTGCATCAAAAAAATGGACTAACGTATGGATTTAGTGTTTAAGACCGATTTTGGTCCATTTTTACAGACAACTTACAGATTACTTGTTAGCTACTTGTTTGTCAAACTACTCCTTTAGCACTAAACTGAAGCCTATTCCACACTGAAAATTGCTGTAAAAATTCTGAGCTGAGAAATCAGTGATCTGTGATCTTTTCTGAATCAAATGAGTCAACAAGCCGCTCCTCATGCAGACACACTCAGAGCGCTACAGCAGATAAGCCGTTCACAGGTGACCACTGCAGGAAAGAGGAAATTTCTCAAGTTTCTCAAGTAAGAAGCCACAACCGTGCGGTTCACAATTTTAGCATCATCCAGCTGAAGGCAAAGTCTAAGAATGTTTAGGCCTAAAGGCTGAACTGAAGAATAAGCTCAGTTGTAATGAGATAAAAAATCCCAGATTAAACTATTACATTTTCCTTTATCCCTTTTTTAAAATTTTCTATAAAGACCTATATGTTTGTAGAGCTTGCCCAGGCACAAAACTAAAGAAATATTTCAGACTGAACAAACCATTGTTTACATGTTTATCACTTAAAGAAATAGTTCAGTAAAAAAAAAAAAAAAAAAA
>JAILXH010207916.1:26355-38051 GCA_023558415.1 Piaractus mesopotamicus
GGTGAAAGGAACTCTCCATGAACAGGAACTTTACTGTAGGAAGAAAACACCGGAATCCAAAGGTTATGCATACCAAAGAGATCAGCTTCAACTAGCTTTGGGGAGGAAATATGATACACAGCTTTGCACTCCTTGCTGAGCTGTAATTTTGACCGCAGTTGAGTATCTCTGTGTGAATGTGGCAGTCATTGGTGGGTCCATGTAAAGTAGAAAGAGAAATGCTAATTTCTACACTGAGGTTAGCGGCCGCCGACAGTGGAGAGAGCTGAATGGTCTTATCTCCTGGCTTTGCTTTCATGAATGAAAGACTACAGTGTTGCAATGGATAAAAATACTGCACTATTTCTGAAAGGATGAAAATATCTCATCTTGTTTACATCCGTCTCCCTTGGCAGTGCTGTTTTTACAGGCGCAGAGTGCAGCCCTAAACAACGACTGCAAACTCACGCTGCCCAAAAGGCTTTCATCCTCTTTATAGCGCGCTTATAAACTTACACCAAATATGATGGCTGCACAAAACGCTACACATCAACCCCCAACACCAAGCGCTACTACTGCACAGCAGCCTATAGCAGATCTTCTCATTTCAACCTGAAATCAAAAGGGATCTTTTAGTTCACCTCCCTGCTCATATTAAAGGGGATTTTCATAATTCTGAAAGAAAATGTATTTTTAAAAAATATTTTCCACTATTTTACCATCATCAACATTCCATATAAACACTCAGAAGATGTGTAGGTTCACTGGTAGTTTTGGATAGTAATTAAAATGGCTATATGTGTGTTGGATACATGGTGACCCCTGGTTCCTATCAACACCACTGTAAAGAAATCTCTACAATCACTCATTTCACAACAAACCACTCTGAATGACTCTGTTTCTATCTAAACGACTGCATTTAGCAGAAAAAATGGATGGAATTTCCCTTTATGAAAAACCACAGGCTACAATAAAATATTTACCAACATGTCAATCCACATGGGACTGATATAACCTGGAATTTTTTTTTCACAGTTCACAGTTAGTCTACTTTTACTGCACTGTATGCTCTGTTAATGCTTATGTTAGCATGCCTCCCCGTATTAAACTAATGGCACCTGTACAGTACATCATACATTATTTAAAAATAACAGTAGCCAAACCTGCTGCTGAAGCTCTACCTGTCCTGCCACATTTCACTCCACCCTTAATCCTCCACAGCTGATCCAGGTAATCTTGGTCTTCCGCAGCTTAACATTATGTAGTCATGTAAGGGCTGGAACTGAGCTCTGCAGGTCAGTAGGCCTCCTGGAGCGAGGTGGGCATTCCTGCTCTAAAACGCCCTGTCATATAGTGATCCCTGAGTCATTATCCTGTGTGAATCATCAACCTGAGGAAATGTTTCTCTCATATCAAAACCTTGTAACCGTGTTTAAAAAAATATAAAAAAATTGCATCTCCAGTTTGCCTGACTGCATGTTTTTGGACTGTGGGAAGAAACTGGTACACCCAGAAGAAACCTATCAGATACGGGGAGAACATGCTAACTCCACACAGAAAGGACCCTGGTCACCCGGCCGGGGAATCGAACCTACACCCTTTAGTACCTTTAGTTTCTTATAGTAGTTCTTGTTTATATAAGTATACATAACATTATATGCATTTATATATAATATGTATGTACATTATTCTTGTATATAAAATAACAAAATTTGTTATTCCAAGTTATTCCAAACTGAACGGTACTGAATACATTTTTACATAATTTGAAAACACCAGCTTTACAGTGTGTCAACATTTCATGACAAATGGTTCCAAATTACTTGGAATAAAATCTAAAACCATTTTAACAAACATTACAGTTAAGAATGTTTTTCCTTCTCCTGTAAAGTTTCTACGTTAGAAATATGAGGTTCAGCAACAATGTTGTTCAATATATTCACTATACACTGTTCTTCTAAAAGTAAGAGGAGCTTCTCAGTTATCATGGAAGGATCTTTCAGGGCTCATTTGTGACCCTTTACAGCAGAAAATAGAGAAGCACATCTGAGATTATTATTTCAACAACATTAGAACATTTTGCATCTAGGTTCCTTTTAAGACACTGATATCAGTGTGAGATTTACAAAAGCAAATAGGCTTATTTTGGTCATCAGAAGATAACAGAGGATTTCGCTGGATTTTGGTACTGATGTTTGCAAACACTTGTAGCTTCAGCCCCTTTCCACTACAGCCACAGGGTCATTTGGACTGACCTACAGAAGACTCCAGGAAGGTCCAAATTGCTGCATTATGCTCAGACAGACAAAGTGTTTGTTTAAAAGTAAGAAATAAAGAGAGATAGGCAGAGATGTCTCGCTTCGATTCCCTTCTTCGATTCAGTGTCCTGTGACACTGTTGACGGATCTGACAGCAGTTTCGAGTTTTCCTGTATGAATGGTGAGGTTTGGGTTGGGGCGATAAGATACTGATCTTAGATCAGATCTTTACAGATGGACATTATGACCAAAATAACGACAGATTCCTCAGTTTGTTGAGGGTTAAACACTCTAACTTTGTAAGTATATATAAATATATAGGAACATTTAAATGTCTATTGTTTTATATAGCACCAAAAAGGGTTCTGCTATTGTTATGATGTCAAACTTGTATTAATAGAAGAACCTTCTTTGGTGCTATATAGAACCCTTTTTAAAAAAGGTTCTATATAGAACCATCTATAGCACATTCTCCATCGGTCTAAAGAACCATTTAATGATGCAAAGAAGCCTTTAATTATGCAAATGGTTCTTGAACTATTCCTTTAAGCTTACATGTTCAAGGAGCTATAGTTCACTCGAAGTGTTCAGAATCCGTACTCTGATGGCCCCATGATGTTAACCATGACCTTTGGAACCCACCGATTCCCTTAATGTCTCAGATTGAGTTATGATGGATCATTTAAAGAGCTAACACAGGGCCCTGGGAACATATAAGCTTGGGAACATATCCTTAGGAACAAAGGGCCTTGGGAACATATCCTTAGGAATACAGGGCCCTGGGAGCAGTGCTAGGAGCCTCCAGCTCTGACAGCCCTGACCTAGAGCTCATTTTAGTGCATTCTTTGGTCCACGTAGGCGACAGCTGAAGCATGCTGACCATCCGACAGCAGCAAAGCCACACGTCGACCACATCACGATGACCTCAGCACTAAACACGCTGGAAATCAGCAACAGTCTGACACTTTGGTAAACACTATTCTGTAGCATGGCACAGTTTGTGAAGGCAACATAGGTCTATGTTAGTTACATTCACTTGTATTGTTGGGGTCATCCCTATGTTCCCCAGGCCCTGTGGTCCCTCTTTGTAATTTCTGAAACAGCCCTATATTCACAATGTCCAGTCTTCCCAGTGTCCTGTGTTCCCTCATTGAAATTTTCAAGGGAAATAGCTCCATATTCTCACGCTGCCTCAATCATAGTAAAATCCGAAATTAGGCTTAAGTACTTGCTGCTTTCAAATATATTCCCTTGTTAAAACACACTCTGACTGAACATTTCAGTAAACAAGAATAAGAATCTATTCCTTGCTAAGCAGCATTGAAATGTTTTAGTCATAATTTTAGTTGAACTTTCTTTGAAAATGTGTCCATATTGAAAAATTCTCATCCTCCTCATTGTTCCTTGTATGACCTTTAATGAACCCATGATGTTAACAATGACCTTGGGAACACCTTCACAGATTCCCTTAATGTATCAGATTCCGGTATGATGGATCATATAAAGAGCTAACATAGAGCCCTGGGAACACAGGGCTCAGGGAACATAGAGAACGGGAAACGTAGAGCTCAGGGAACATAAGGCCCTGAGAACACAGAGCACTGGTAACATACGGCCCTAATAACATAGAGCCCAGGGAACATAAGGCCCTGGGAGTGTATGGCCCTGTTAACACAGAACCCTGGGAACACGGAGCCCTGGGAACATAGGGCTCTTCTTTACAATGCGATACCAAGCAATACCAAATCTAGTGTCCCAATACCAGTACCTATAGTTTTAAGTCTTCTTGTGCGCATAAAAAAGGAATCTACAGTGAATACCAAATACCAGAGATGGGCCGATAGGGGAATGGTGGACCAGTACTAATAATCAATAGCTATCATGTATCTACTGATGCTGGTACATAAACATTTATAAATGTAGAAATTAGGACTAGATCTACATGGATTTGTACTATGAAGAAATGTAACACTGCAGTAAAACAAGTAAAATAGTGCAGTAACCCAACATTAGCTAAACCTTCTGCTCTCCCAGAGTAAAATAAAAATGTCACCAAATATCACTTCGAAATATTAATATTATAGTGTAATCTAAGCATCTGTTCGATGCTGATAATTTTTTAAAGCAATAATCTGCCCATATTGATGTGTTTCTGATGTCATTGTGCATCCCTAGTAAATAAATCAGTGTAATCAATGAAAACACATCATGAATAAAATATATATTTTAAAGTTAATTGTCAATTTATGTATAATCCTATCCTTTATTTTACCCCCTTTCTTCACTTCACACCAGCCCCCTTTGTTCAGCTTCTTTCAAACAAATCTATTTAAAATTCCTGGTTGAAAAACACACTTTTTTTATGTAAGAAAAGAAAAGGAAACATCAGGTTTGGAAGTATTCATACTGTCATCTAACAGCCACCGTGTTCTGCATCTGCATCAGCGAATCTACAGATTATTGTTGATTAATATTACTCAATAGCGGCAGATAAAGAGCAGGATACTGCGCTGACCTTGTCCTTCCGTGACCCAGCAGGGCACTGATTAGACACCAGCCATCAAATGAAATGAACCATTGGAACCTTTTAGAAATCTTAATCTCACATCATAGTGGTTTAGGGATTACAGATGGGAAAGATTATTTTGCCACAGATCTGTTTATATGGCTCGACTGGACGTATTCCACAGCTCTAGACAAGAGGATATTGCACAATTCCAAGATGATGGAATTGTCTGCTAAAGACATATAAAGGAAATTGCTTTTACGGGTTTGGTTTGTGAGATTTCACGGTGTAGGAACATGACAGGAACTACAGCAGGCTTGCCCAAATCCAGTTTAGCCATGCAGGTGATTCAGCTCAGGGGGCCTTGGCAGCTAGCTAAGTTCAAGTGAAAAAATCAAGTCTAACTACCCTTTACACCGCACCAATGAGCACAGCGCACACTGCATGCCTTGATCATTACACACTTCCCTCAAACCGTGACGTGTTCTGCGAAAATGAATAACAGCAGAGACGAAATTCAGGCCTCACAACTGCTAAATACTGCTACCACAACTGTTTTTAGCTATGCATGTTAGCTATTCTTGTCGGTTTACTTGAACCACGCTTCATAACATTGACAAATATCATGGCAGATTTCATATGCTGTCATGAACTGGCATAGCAGATATTGTTCAGTATTATAACAGTGTCATGTTTGATGTCATTGCTGCTTATATCACATGCTTAGCTGTCGAGACATCAAACCTTAGTCTGAAACAAAAGCTGGTGCTTTATAGTCTATAGTCTAATGCTCTAGCCACAAGTTTACATGTTAGCCCCAAGCTAAGACAAAAGCTAACATGCTAGTTATGATACAAGATTATACCGTGTGATACAATTTTGAACAATATGATATGTTGTATTGTTACATAGTATATTAAACTCTTGTCATATCTGTGTATTCTTTATATTTTTAAATAGCATTTCACAGGCTTTGTATACTCATTGATATCTCCAATCAAGTACCTAAATGCTCGTTGGTGTTTCTAAATAGTACCTGAACACTTGCTGGTATTTCTGAAGGACTAACCACAAGCTTTTTGGCATTTCCAAACAAGTACCCAAATACTAGCTTGTATTTTTAAACAACTACCCAGATACTCAGTGGTATTTCCAAATGACCACATAGATACTGGCTACCTGTATACTTGTTATCATTGCCAAATGACTACTGAATGCTGTTAGGTATTTCTAAATGAGTACTTGAATACTCATTGGTATTGCTGAATAAATACCCCAATACCCATTGGTATTTCTGAATGAGTACCGGAATACTTGTTGATATTTCTAAATAAGTACCCGCATATTCATTGGTATTTCCAAACGAGTGCCTGAAAGCTCGTTAGTATTTCTGAATGAGTACCCGATTACTTGTAGGTATTTCTGAATGAGGACCTGAATGCATGTTGGTATTTCTGAATGTGTACCCAAATATTCAATTGTATTTACAAATTAATACCTGAATACTAGTTGGTATTTCTGAATGAGTATCTGAATACATGTTAGTATTTCTGAATAATTACCCAAATATTCATTGGTATTTCTGAACGAGTACCTGAATACTCGTTAGTATTTCTGAATGAGTACCTGAATATTCATTGGTATTTCCAAATGAGTACCTCAATACTTTTTGGTATTTCTGAATGAGGACCTGAATGCATGTAGGTATTTCTGAATGTGTACCCAAATATTCAAAGGTATTTACAGATGAATACCTGAATACTTGTTGGTATTTCTGAATGAGTACCTGAATACTTGTTAGTATTTCTGAATGACTACTCAAATACCCATTGGAATTTCCAAATTAGTACCTGAACACATGTTGGCATTTCCGAACCAGTACTCGAATACTTGTAGGAATTTCCTAATGACTACCTGAATACCGTGTGCCTGAATATTCATTGGTATTTCAGAATGAGAACTCATTCTTAAAACCAATTCACATGAATTCACAATGCATTCAACTAAAACTAACATTTTCCACACCTTAACATTAACCGTCCTATCTAAATGCCTCTGCTAATTACATTTATTGCAGTTTAGGCTAAAATTTCTGTGATTTGAAAAAGCCAACGCTTCTAAATAATAAATAAATTTCAACATAAGAAACAAAAACTCAAGATTATTTATAAGTTATTATGAATTGTATCAAAATATTCCAATCATGGCAAAATTTAAGATCACTGAATCATTACCCAAAGATTCGTCATATAATTGAATTAGTTTACACCCCTAATGAACCAATTATGGGCCCCACACTTAGGGCTGAAAAGCTAAACTAACACCGGACCACCCGCAGCCTCACACTGACAAACCAGTTACATCAACTCAGGTGTACAATTTCATGGTCTTTGTATTCTTCCATTGTGAGGCTGGACAAGAGGGTTTTGACTTGAAAGCCTTTCGTAATTAACTACACCTGAAACGTCCCTAGAGACAAACACCAGAGTCATTTAGTGAAATTAAGCAAAGTGTACAAAGAACACTCTTTTACAAAATATCTAAAGTAACTTTCTTAATGCTATTTTGTTGTCAGCAACAGGCTTTGTGTTATAAGCCTAAAGCAGCTCCAGCCCGACATCCAACACACCTGATCCAACTAGGTCTGCTGAAAGTTGATTAGCTGGATTAGGTGTAGCAGATTGGAACTGGGACTAAACTAAAGGTCAACAACCGTCAACCTACATGTAGTTCAGATCCAGCCCACGTCTAACACATATGATCTGTTAACTTAATTACAAACAGACTCAATAATTGGATCAGGTGTGAGAACAGAACTGCATGCAGGCTGATCTGAGAAGGATGTCTGGTCACTTTTGCTTCGCTTACAAACCCAAAGCCTTCAAGATATTACTAAAGGGGAAATCCACTGATTTTATGATGAAGTTCAGCATAATGAAATCAAGTTATTCAGAGTGCTCTGTTCTAGAGAAACTAAGCAGTGAACCTACATGTGTCTTCTGAGGTGTAATGTTGATGATGGCAAAATAGCAGGTAATTCAATAAAAGTAAGTTTTCTTTGGGGACCACTCTGCCTTGTAACACCCTGCATGGACCCTTGAAGAACCATCTGTTTTAAGTGTGTAACTTTAAACAGTTCAGTCCTTAAAAGCCTGATAAAAACTTTCCCATTTGCATAATATTAGCATAAATGAACTGTTGTTACGAATGCATCTTTAAATATCTGTTTCAGGCCAAGATTTTCTCAAAACTATCATGAAACAATGTCTCAAGCACCAGGCAGTGCATTCATAACAACAGTTAATGTAATAACTTTCTGTGAAGGCGATTTTAGAGGTGGGGGTCTGGTTCCTATCACCACCAGTGTGAAAAAATATGACTCGGCAAGTTTCTCTAGAGCTGAGTATTTCACACCAAACCACTCTGAATGACTTTTTATGAACCTCTTAAAATCTCAGGTTATTACATACTAAGGCTTATCACTCAGTAACTACAGGGACTGGCTGAGCTATTTTTAGATTATACAAGTGTGCAATAAAGTTTTGCTGGGGGCAGACCATGGGTTAAAGATTGCTTTGTGCAGAACTAAAAAAAAAGAGAAGAGCTAAAAATTTTAAAGCTTAGTATCTTTGGCAGATTTTGGTACAGTGTCATCTCATAATCTGCAGGACAACACGGAAAAGCAAGAAAAAAACTCATGCATTGTTTGAAAACTGATACAAAACAAATACAAAAACTTACTCTTTACATATAGGATTCTGAAATACTTCCCAACTAATACTAGATACAGTTAAAACATTAAAATCAAGACAGCTTTCTAGACTTGTTAAGTCTTCAATTTTAAAGATACTTTTATGTTGTGTGGAGACACAGCTAAAGAATAGCTCTGACTTTCCTACTGTACAATGAAAAACAAAAAGGTTCATAATGTTTTTAAACAACTGAAAAGATCAGAAAACTCACACCTGTTTCTATCTTTTAGGCTACACACTTAAAATATGTGGTTCTGTAATCGTTCTTTAGTAAAAGCAATTGTCGTATTTAGGACCATGAGTTCTATATGGAACCATTTTATGCTTAAATAGTTATTTGCATGGTAAAATGATTATTCAGATTGATGGAGAATGTGTTGTAGACGGTTCTATATAGGACCTTTTTGAAAAAGAAAAAGCTTGAAATCGTAACTACAGCAGAACCCTTTCTGGTGCTATATTGAATCATTTCCAAAAAGCTTCTGTACAGAACTCACGGTTCCAACCAGAATAATTGCCTTGACTAAAGAAACTTTAAAGAACCATCATTTAGGTGTGTAACTGTTCTATTTAGAACTATGAGTCCTATATAGAACCGTTTCACGCTTGGTGAAATGGTTCTTCAGATTGATGGAGAATGTGTTGTATATAGTTCTACATAGAACCTTTTTGAAAACGGTTCTATATAGCACTTCTGGTGTAACAAGCTTGAAATCGAAAAAGCAGAACCCTTTTTGGTGCCATACAGCCTTTTCAAAAAGGTTCTATATAGAACTCTGCCTATTGCCTTGACTAAAGAACCCTTGAAGAACCATCTGTTTTAAGTGTGTAACTTTAAACAGTTCAGTCCTTATAAGCCTGATAAAAACTTTCCCATGTGCATAATATTAGCATAAATTATCAACAATAAACTTTTCCAAACATTAAAACATTTAGGAAAAAAGAAGAACCGGAAGCGCTCACCTGTCCTCTGTGGCCGGTTCCGGGCGGAACCCTCGCGTATGGCTCGCGCCCACCGCCGCGCCTCCTCCAGGTTGACGCACGGGTCTCCGCTCGCGCTCACGCGGAACCGCTGCTCCACGCGGTGCCGCATGAGACCCGCGCCCGCCCAGCGCCGCCGCCGCCGGAGCGAATAGAAATACGCCGAGAAGTAGGCGCTCGAGCCCGTGCGCTCACCAACATCCTCCCGTTCCTCGTGTTGCCCTTCCTGCTGCTCCTCCAGGTGCGCGCGGCAGCCGACGCAGTCCGCCAGGCTGAAGACGGTGGCGGCCGGTTTCCCGCCGCTTGTGCTGCTGCCCGCGAGCCTGCGGACGGTGAGCTCGCGCTCCGAGAGGCTGACGGCGTGCCGGACCCCCTTCACCGAGA
This sequence comes from Piaractus mesopotamicus, assembly GCA_023558415.1. NCBI lineage: Eukaryota > Metazoa > Chordata > Actinopteri > Characiformes > Serrasalmidae > Piaractus > Piaractus mesopotamicus. The sequence continues at coordinate 36,216 of JAILXH010207916.1, forward strand.
ACTCTCCGTACAGGCTGACGGGGCGCGAGGCACCGTTCCTGACGGGCTCGAGCGGCTCCATCAGCGCGGTGTGAAAAAGAATGAGGAAGAGGGGGGGACACACGATCTGTGACCCGCGCGCGCATATAGGTAGAGCTCGAGATACGCACGAGGAGGAGCAGAGCTGGTAATGTAGTGAGACAGAGAGAGAGAGAAAGAGAGAGAGAGAGTCTGCGGTAGAAAAGTTTGACACGTGGGGTAAACAGAACCATGACGCCCCCTGGTGGCGCGCTTAGTTACTGTTTACATCAGCATCCAGCTGCGTCCAACAAGGAGACTGCAAGATGCTCCGGGCCACGCCCACTTGAGAAAGTACCCGTAGCACACGTGTTAGTTGTGTTTTTATAAACAACATGTAACACGATGACAGTATACTGGAATGTATTAGGAACATATTCAGAATACAGCATTTAAGCATCTCTATTCAGTCCAAGTTACATTTTGTAAAGGCGGTACTCAGAATACAGTTGTATTTATACTTTTTTTTAGGAGAATACTTTTGGAATACCTAGCCACTAAATTTAAAATATATACTATTTTTAAATTAGCTCACAGCATGTTAAGACTTCAAGAACTCAAACAATGGCTTCTTTACAAACACTGAAGTTTCTGCTAAAGCCTGGGTGGACTGATAAATCACTGTGATGAGTCAGTTATTAATCTGAGTGTTATTAAACTATTTTGAAGGGCGACTAAACTGAGTAGTGGACATGTTCTAAAGTGTTGGCGCTGTACTGGACTTGTACATGCGTCCTATGTCAAGCAACTCATGTCATTAACTGAAAATCACACAGCTACTCATTAATTTATAGTCAAATTTGCAAGATTTTGTTACTGGGATATGGTAAATTGTTTGTTTAGTTCATGAGATGGCAGAAGCAGTGGACTGATAATAATAGAGTCAAAATAATGTTGAGAATTTTAAAAATGTGATTTTCTTTTTATAACCCCATTTCCAAAAAACTTGGGACGGTGTGCAAAATGTAAATAAAAACAAAATGCAATGATGTGTAAATCATTTAAATCCTGTATTTCATTGAAAATAGGACAAAGACAACAAATCAAATATTAAAACTGAGAAATGTTATTGTTTTTTGTTTTTTTTTTAAATATAGGCCCATTTTAAATCTGATGCCATCAACACATTCCAAAAAAGTTGGGACGGAGGCATGTTTACCACTGTGTTTCATCACCTCGACTTTTAACAGCACTCTGTAAGTGTTTGGGAACTGAGCGGACACTGCAGTAGTTTTGAAAGTGAAATGTTTTCCCGTTCTTGTTTGATGTAGGATTTCAGCTACTCAACAGTTCAGGGTCTCCTTTGTCATATTTTTCATTTCATAATGCGCCAAATGTTATCAGTGGTGACAGGTCGGGACTGCAGGCAGGTCAGTTTATCACCCGGACTCTTTTAATAGTGGAGTGATGCTGCTGTAATACTTGCAGAATGTGGTTTGGCATTGTCTTGCTGAAATAAACAAGGCCTTCCCTGAAAAAGACGTCGTATGGATGGAAGCATATGTTGCCAAAACATATGTATGTCGTTCAGCATTAATGGTGCCTTCACAGATGTGCACGTCACCCATGCCATGTGCAGTAATGCACCCCTATACCATCTTGGCTTTTGAACTGTGCACTGATAACAAGCTGGGTTGTCTTTAGCCCGAAGGACACAGTGTCCATGATTTCCAAAAAGAATTTCAAATGCTGATTCATCAGAACACAGGACACTTTTCCACTTCCCCTCAGTCCATTTTAAATGAGCTCAGGCCCAGAGAAGGTGGCAGCATTTCTGGA
>JAILXH010207947.1:0-10287 GCA_023558415.1 Piaractus mesopotamicus
GATGACCAGCACAAACTGTGCAGCAGCAGATGAGCTATCGTCTCTGACTTTACATCTACAAGGTGAACTGACAAGGAAGGAGTGACTAGAATGGACAGTGAGTGTTTAAAAACTCCAGCAGCACTGCTGTGTCTGATCCACTCGTACCAGCACAACACACACTAACACACCACCACTGCAGTGCTGAGAATGACCCACCACCCAAATAGTACCTGCTCTGTGGGGGTCCTGACCATTGAAGAACAGGGTAACAAAAGCAGCGCTGAGAATGATCCACCACCCAAATAGCACCTGCTCTGTGAGGGTCCATGGGGGTCCTGACCACTGAAGAATGCTGAAGAACAGGGTAAAAGGGCCTAACAAAGTAAGCAGAAAAACAGATGGACTACAGTCTTTAATTGTAGAACCACAAAGTGCACCTATATAGTCAGTGGAGCTGATAAAATGGACAAAGAGCATAGAAACAAGGAGGTGGTCATAACGTTACGCCTGATCAGTGTATATTGATATATTGAACTCATACTGACCCTTTTTAATAAACTCATGTTGCTAATATGTAGTTATATCTCTTTACTGTTATCTTTATGAGCTTTATCTTTATGGATTTGTGGATATGAATTTGTGCACTTATTAAAAGACTTGTAATCTCTGCGTCTTGAGTATCCATGTGTCTTGATAGCCACAATGACTCCTGTTTCTGGCAATTATGTCTTAAATTGAAGTTTATGTATCTGTAAAAGCTTATGGATACATTTTCCAAGTGGACAACAAAGCATGTTTGTGAGTCATTCTGGATCAGAATATGATCCAGTGTTAGCTAGACACGTCGCTCCAAGTGATGAGATTAAGCTTTCATTTTTGGAAAGACAATAAAGATGCTTTATTATTTTCATTTAATTTGTGTGAATATAAAAATATAACAGTGAGCAGTGAGTTGTTTTTGCTCCTGGCTGATCACAGACACAGGAGTGAGAACTTATTTATTAGCAGAGACAGCATCCTCATAATCATAGCTCATAAATGTTGCATGTTGTTAGAGTCATTATCACAGCCATTTTGACTTCCTTAATGACATCAGAATCCAATACACTTTCACTTTGGAGTGCATTGCTTGCAGTGGCATCTGGATAGTTTTCATGAAAAGAGAAACAAAGGAATAACTGCACTTTTATGTAGAAGATTACCTTAAGCTAGAGTGTACTTGTAAATTGTAAAAAAAGGCTCTGAAGACAGAATACGACAGAACAGAATAATGAAAGAAAATATAGTAAAATGGCTTGAATGATAAGGAAAATGGCTGTTCTTTCTTTTCATGTCTCTTTCAGCATTTCCTCTTGCCGTTTTTTTTAAATGCCCTCTAAATCCCAAGTCACTGATCAGGATGAGTTGAAAATGCAAATTAAACAGAAACTTTTCATAACCAGGCTCTGCTTTGTGACTTTGTTGAACTTCAAAGAGAATCCTGCCTTATTTGTGGGATTCTCCAAGCAAACAAAGTGTAATTACACTGCATATTTCCCACTAAGACATTTATACAACTTTATATACATATCTGTATATTTTAGCAGCTGTGCATTGTTAAAAAAGGCTACTTGTAATGTTAACCTGCTACAGCAGCTGTCAATGGCAGCTGATGTTTTGGTTACCAACCAGGGCTGGGTTTCCCAAAAGCATCTTAGCACAAAGATCATCTTAACTGGTAGAGACAGAGTTCAATGCAATGCTCACTTTACCATCTAAGAATCATATTTGCGCTAAGATGCTTTTGGGAAACTTAGCCCTGCATGTCACAGGGGTAAAATCTTGGGCAATATATCTTCTTGCGGTGTACCAATATTGGTGACAAAATAATGTTGATCTGATGGTGGGCAAAACCATTGGTCATTGATTTAACAGAACTTACTGATAGTTGAATACTTGAAACTTGAACATACAGTGGTAGGTAAGTACAGCATTTGGAGACTTACCAGGGGCTTTTACTCCTACATGGTGGTGATTCCTGGAGGGGATTGAACTTCCAACCTTCTACTTGCAAACTCATTATGTTACCCATTAACCCATCCATCTTTTACAGCTGCTTTATAAGACCTTGTGTTGTCAAATTCTACCAACTTTGATCATCACAAGGCCTTTTAACTATGTGAAAGACACATGAAGGTTAGTACAGTGGGTAAAGCTATTACCTTACATACAAAAGATTAGAGGCTTCATCCAGGCACTGCCATGTAACAGTGAAAGTCATTGAGTATGTCTTTAATAGCTGCAGTGGCTTACCACTGTAAATTGCTCTGGTGTAGAGTGCCTGAGAAATGTTTGACATGATGACTTTGCCAACATTGAATTTATGGTTATATCCAACATTGTTTCAATTAAAATTTGCGATCTGGGTAGTTTTATGTCCATGATAACTTCTTCCTCCATAAAATGACAGTGTCCCTGTTGCAAAGACAGTAGAAATACATATTTACCCCATGTTGGATAACTCTAACACAACTAAAAAGCAGTTTTCACCTCTGATATTGTGAATAATGCTTTTGTGAATATTCCTTGCAAAAGCCTCCCGGTACCTCAATGATTTTACCTTTGCTAGCAAATAAGCTGCAACCTTTCTAAAGAAGTTCTAAAGAGAGTTAGTTCAAAAACAAAATATAATATTTGTTTGTTGCTCCTGATTTAGTCTTAAAAGCAGCAACATCAAATCAATGAGATTTGTAAAATGTGCAAAAAAGGTGGCAATGCAACATCTTTACGCGTTCAAAGATTAGCTAATGCTAACGACTACAGTAAAGTCAAATCATCACTTTTATTTATACAGCAAATTTAAGGTCAACTAAAGTACTGTACAATAAAATCTGGTATATATTCAAACAATATAGAAGTAAAAATAATCAAATTAAATAAATGAATAATAAATTAATGACTGAATAAAAAGATAAGTTTCAATGAAAGACACAGGTGATGAGATGAGACAGACCAACAAACATCAAGTTAGTAGACCTTAAATAGCCAAGGAGAAGATATACCTTTTTAAACTGGGTTTAAAAATGTCTAATGTGCATGACGGTCTTAACAAAAAGGGTAAGGAGGTTAGAAACATGCCATAAAAACAATCAATAAACTTAAACCTGATTCTGACTGGTAACCAGTGGAGGGAGGGACGAACTGCAGCACTTTCTCATATTGATGATAACCAACACACAAAACTGATTAGACATATGACAAAAAATGGTCCTGTAGATGCTGGATCAAATTATGAATGCAATAACAGAGCACGTTGCTTGACATGGTGAAGAAAGTGGGATTTAAAACTTTGTCAAAACTAACTCACAGGTATCTTAATTACTGCACAAAAATGGTGCTACCACACAAATATGAGGAAAGTAGTGAAAACATTAAGTTAGAGATCCAGTCATCCAGTCCACTTCAGTTACACGACAGACCTGTCTAGTCACATATCAGAACCATATTTTAGCCTGACCTTGCACAATGACTGGAAGCTAATGACTAAGTCCCTGCAAATCTCATATTTCCTGACAGTCATACAAATGAGCCACTGGCCTTGGGAATGGGAAAGGCACTTTACTAAATGTCATTTTCTGGGTGCTTAAGATTGTGTGTGTGTGTGTTTTTTTTAAGAATGGTTCAAAATGTAAAACTAAAGAATGTTTACACTACTTTATAGATTCCTTTTGGCGTCATTAGTTTTACACAGAACAAAACAGTCCGGTCCAAATAAGCTACATAAGGTATGACATTCGGCATTAAGAACCAGCACTTAGGAAGCATGGGTTCATTCTTTTTTAATGCATCTGATACTATAATATACTTGAAAAATATTGTAATAATCAGTGCAGCCCAGTTTTAAGTAAAGAGTAAAGATAAAGTGTTTACACTAAGAAATGCTCACCATTTGATTAAACAGTGTAGTATAGCCAAAATAATGGTGACTACCACTCTTGCCTCACTGGCTGGTGAACCATAGGTCTCCCATACTGTGTTCATGATGTGCATTTCAACAAACCATGAAGATCATGAAACCCTCACATACATAAACACAGTAAGTACAAGACTTAACATTCAACATAGACACCATGCATTTCCAACAGGTTCTGTCAGTGGTCCTTTGAAGTACTTTGAGCCTTGCTGCCTGGGAGCAGCAAGCCAGCTGGTGTGGTCATGGACACTGCAACAGTACTTTATCTCAGGCTTGCATACATCATAACAGCCATGCCATCAGCTATTGTATTGATGAAATAAAGCATTGACATGTACTGATGTAGTTCACTTTAATAATGAGAAGACAAAAAGAAAATTTATTGTGTTTAAAAAATAAAAGAATGCTCTTCCTTGCTGACCACAGGTTTGGATGTTTCAAGTACATGTGATTTCAACTTGGCTAAGCCTGTCCCTGTCCATACAGCCCTCCTCTCCATGGCCTTTCCACTGCTGAGCCAATATCAATTGAATTTGTAAAAATGTTGCAGCTGATCTCCTCTCATGGTTCTACATTGAGGCTTATGAGTCATACATGGAAGGGAATTTAATCCACCCGCCGCAATCACATAACTCCTTTTTGCTCCAGGTGCTCAAAGAATACAATACAGTCAGTAATATACCTATGCACAGTTTCTAACTGAATTACTAAGGAGGACTAGTCTGCTAATGTTCCACTGGAGCTAGAGCACTACTCTTGAGTAATTTGCTGGAAAGACCAATATCTACAGCACTGTATGCCAGCCAAGAGTGTTACAAAAGGCACATGAAGGTCAACTTGGAGTAATTTTGCAGCTACAATTATGGAGTAGTTCAAAAGTGCCAAAGTCTACACTGACCTATGTTTATGCAGCACACATGAAAATGTACATTAATTACCATTGTTAATAATCTAAATGCAAGGGGGCACTTGAGAATTTCCCTCCCCTTTTTGCTGAAACACTCACTGCATTACTGAGATAAACTACTGTTTATGCTGAAAATGCTTTCTTTTCAACTAGCCCCACAGTACAAACCAAAAGTGATGAATTTTCCAGTAGAAGAACAGAACCTCCTTTTAGCAGGCAGTTTCTGGATAGTCCATTTACAGGTTTTAAGGAAAAGCCACACTGGCATAAAGTGTTGTTTCATTTTACACAAGTGCTTTTTTCTTGTCAAATGGTGGAAACACATGGCTTCATTTCATTTTCATGAGAGTAGCCTCTTTCTTCTTCAGGCCACATAGTAGCCATTAGTGTAATGAAATGAACTTTGATATTTTTTATTAATATAATCAAATTAAATATTTTCCCTGTAACTCTGTTATCAGATTGACTAGGACACTGTTAGCTCTGTCTGTGTGAAATGTTGTGTGTCTGTGTTGAGTTGCTAGCGAGCAAGGAGGGGTGAAATGGGTGGGGTGAGAACTCCCTGCTGTGAAAACAATCCACACTTCTTCACAAAGACGGCCATGGCGATATAAAACAGATACCATTCATTGAAAGGCATTTCATCAATGCCAGGGTGGGTAATTCAGAGAAATGGCAGAATTCCCGTTGGGCCAGTTTTGGGCCATTTGTTGTGTGTATAAACTCACTCATATTAATGTATAAACTCACTTATATAAAAACAAGAATGCTCAGACAAACTATAAATGTTCCATCAAAGGGTGTATCTGTAGAAATTTCTGAGTTAAACCAGCAGCCTCACCTCAAGATGTACAGCCCTTGTTAGCTGATTGTTTTTTGTAATTGTTCTCATACAGTGGATAGAGATTAAATGAAACTAAAGTTATCACTTACATTCAGACATCTGTTTGAGTGTTAGCGTGTAACTGCTGCACTATTTGAAGTGGAACAGAAAATCCAATAAGAAGCTAAGATCAGCCTTAGAGAGATTATCAAATTAAGCGTGATGATGTGGTACTGGCTAACACAACAGACAGCACTCCATGGGGATTATTACTGTTTTCACAGTTTTCATACATGAATCATATGAAGATGGACTGCAGCAGAAAGAACTAAGAAAACCAAGGTATGAGTTAAGGAGGATTAGGAGAAGTCCAAGCATGTGGGCAGTGAAAAATGTTGATAGGACATTAATTTAAGTTACATAGCTTAACTTTAGTATTGATTGTAGCATATTGACTGTCATGATTGTCACATTTAAGACAAAAACTTTTGTCTGTTTTCATTTTATCACTACCTAGCCTCTTTGTTTATCTCAGTATAGTATATAAATAATAAATTAAAAATAAAAGTAAAAAAGAGGGATGAATGCACAGATTTAAAAAAAAAAAAACATGTTGTTGCAAGAAGGTAATGCTGCGTGTGTATAGCAGGAGAAATACAGTTAGAGTTTAAGGAGGGCTGGTCTGCATCATATAAATCCTGGTCTGAAAACAAGTCCCACTCTGCATTTCATTAACATTATTGAAGTAAATAATGCAAATACTGAAAATGTTCACTTAGGGACAAACGCAAGCAGAAGTTTTTTAATGAGAAGCACTGAAGAAGTATTTTATGGCTGCTGTGAAATTTCTTATACCTGAACAAAACCTCCAAATGTATGCATTTCCAATTCGTCACTCTATTTCTAGATTCTCATTGTCTTTGCTATGGAAGTGCTTAAAGGGCATGTCAAATATAACAGAAATAATAAGAGGGTGCAGTCAAATAATATTTTTGTGACTTGTGTGACTTCTGAGCTGCTTAAATGAACAATAATAACATATTTAAGAGCAGGATGTCAGCGTTGTTGCCCTTCTAAACTTGTGGATTTGTGTCTATAGTTTGCCATAGAATAACTATTGTATTAGAATACTGTTTGGCAAGGAAAACTAGGATGCAGCCAATCAAGAAATGCAAATATATTAACACAGGCACTAAAATTACAGACCATAAATCATTAATTATGATCATCCATTACTCCTCATTACTGCTGAAGTCTTTAATTTAATTTAATCTTCTCCAAGAGCTGCAATCAGTAATACCAGGCGACCAGGCTCTGTCATGAAAGTGGTACTGTTCTTTAAGTAACATTATCTCTCAGCATTATGATGAGGCTATTAAGCACTGGCTGCAATACCAAGCAAACAAAATCTGATAAATAAAGCCTAAATCGAGCCTTTGTTGTTGGCTTCTTATCAGAACAATTTTAGACATGCTTTGTTGTATTTTTTCATTGCTCATTTCTGAGATGGAACACATGCTATCAAAAATAATTTGTTTTTTTAACACCATTTTATGCTCAAACTTGTTTAGTTACTGAGCACATCCAGCAATAAACAGAAAGATCTTTTCTCTTACAGGCATTGCAGTGGTGCACTAAAAGCTCATGTAGGACGTTAGTGTGGTTTTAATGAGGATGTTCTTTCCTGTGGAAAATTAAGTGTACTACTTTACCCGATTATAAAAGATGGTGTCAAAACCAGTAGATACCCTGTATGAAGAGACTTCAGAATGAATTTGACTTGTTTAATTATGGATTAGACATCAGCTGCACAGTTAAGATAGTACACTCCTTCAATCTAGCAAGTGAAGGACTCACTCTGGCTAAAATGGAAAAAATTCTGTAAAATTTTACCACCAACATGCATAATTGCATCCTACAGTGTGCTGCAGTAATCTCTAGAATGACATTTTTTGGTTTGATAACAAGTAAAACCCCTTTTACAACTAAGATGGGCTTTGCTGTGGGCCTTGAGGTGGGCTTTGGGGTGGGATTCGGGGTGGGCTTTGGGTGGCTTTCAGGGTGGGTTTTCGAGGGGCTGATTTTCGTTAGCTGGTGAATGGAGAATGATATCAGATAGTTAACAATACTGCTAAGAAGCTGAATATGTAACTGTTTTCAAATCATCATTTAATTAAAGAGAATGGATTCCACAAATGACAGAAATGACTTGTCGGATAAACAAAACAACAAATTTAAAACTTAACTTAGAAAGGTAGCTGTATATCTAGATATCTTATGTGCCCACGACTGGCCCCCCGACTCTTTGAGCTTCAAGCCGCCAAAGAGTTAACGTAGTACCAGAAAATGATTAATAGCGAGCGGAAGATGCGTCCATTAACCTTTCCTGAACCGTTTTGCTTTCCGTAGTTCCAGGGTTGCTTGCCATTGATATCTGTTCAGTGAGTGCGCGTGCCCAAGAGTTTGAGTTGTAAAGGGAAACGTGAATCAGATGAAACAACCGCAGCTTTATGGAGACTTGCAAGAATTCTCGGTCTAGCCTATGCTTTCATATTTATGAGTGTGGCACGAGTAGGGCGTCATCGGGGGCGGTAACGCTGTTTGACTGATTTGCATACTGTGACGTGTCTTCGTACTTCGGTACAAAGACATGTCATCCGCACCTATAGCAGAGTTGAACCAGAGGGGCGCTGCAGAGGCGGAACTGACCACGATAAAAAATGATATTTTTACCGTTTAGAAAGATGTGTTCACATTTTAAGCAAGGCTGGAACATTTTATTATTACAGAGCAGTGTATTTCAGCTGTTAATGAAAAAAAAAAGGTCTTAGGGTTTAGTTACTCTTTAAGCTAGCAGTCAGGATTGGTTGAGCAGCGCAGGGATTCCAAGGGTTTTTATGATCTATTTGCATATTTTAAATGCTGTAATTATGTAATTGTGAGAAATAACATATTAAAAGTTCATTTTGCCCAGAATGGCCATTTAAAAACCGAAATCATAAAAGTATTCTTTCTTACATACTTACTTTGTCATTTTTCCCAAAACTGAAGGGCTAGCTTTTATTTCTATGCTATATCGTATACATTTGCTCTCCTGTTCTCTTATTTCTTCATGTAGCATCAATATTACATAGTAGTGGATGATACTACAGAAGGATCACTTTCCCCAGTGCAGTGGCCCTGAATCCAACTGCCCCGTTTGACTCCTTCTGAGAAGTGCTTGCATTTGCGGCAAAGTGTTTCAAGACTAATGAGCAGTTTGTTGATATTGTGTCTGCCTGAAACTCTGAGTGTGTTTTGTCTGGCATTGACTTTCTGAGTTGTCATCCTAATTGAATTAGGCCTTGTGCATCTACAATAGGGGCAACATCTGCTGGGTGTCAGCCCGTGACAGCTGTGACAGGCACTTTTTTGGGAGTTAATGAGGATCCATGTAAACTAATAAGAACTATTGCTGTTGCTGAAAAAAATGGTTCATGCCCTTTAAGGCACTGCTGTCTACAGGTTACAGCAGGTTTCCTGCTTCTTGACATTTGAGGCCCAAATTGAGACTGCGGTCTAGTAGTTATACTTCAGCACACTAAATGTGTATTAACACAAATACTCTTCTTATAATAACATTTTTTTCTAGTGTAGTTTATTAAATGACTTTATTTCAGATAGTAGCCTCCTGCCAGACTTTAATAACTAGCATTACTAGCATAATAGTATAAACAAGATATGCTCAGGCAATAAGGCTCACATAATGTGTACATTCCACAGTTTGATAGTTTGTCACAAGATACAGACCAGGCTCATGTTATGCAAGACAATCTTGTAAAAACCATCAGATCATCAAGCACTATATGATCATAAAAAAAATCAATTAATTGAGAAATGAAATAATTATAATTAAAAATAATGTGAAAAACAGAGAAAAAGGCCTTAACATGATCTTATCTGGGGTGTGTCATAATGTTAAGATCACTTTGGAGTGTTTGAGTCAATCGTGCTCTGACATTTTACAATGGTATTTGTTCAATTGGTGGAATATCCATGTAAGTAAGTACTCTGCCCTGTGCCTTTACAGGATATTATGGGGCTCAGGGTTGGACAGCAGATTTTATCATATTTTCAGGACATCTGGGATTTTGAGGAGATACTGCATATTGAAACCCTCAAAAGTAAACCAAAGCCAGGGTAAAGAATTCAGAGGCTGTTATTTAGACTGATAAATATCAACCAGACGTATGACATTTAATATGCAAGTTAGGCAGGCAGATTTTGACAGGCAGTATCAAACCTTCAAAATCTAGAAAGCTAATTAAAAAAATGTGGTTGTCATACATATAAAATTTGGTATCTTGTCTCTGTAGATTTCAGCAGTGATGGCATGATGGTCATAAACTTTACATGTAATTTGACTGGGGGTGTTTATACCTACTGCTCACATCTTGAGGTATACATATTATACATACTTTCACACTGAAGTTATAATAATACTTGTAACTGTACCTGTCACCCATTGCACATTTTATATTACTTTGATTCTTTTGTGTATTGTATATTTAATTTTTTCTTATATTTTATTAGAATATACACAACAAGATACATTCCTTGTACATCTACTACTTTGCAAAAAAA
>JAILXH010208012.1:6111-17806 GCA_023558415.1 Piaractus mesopotamicus
AAAGTTTATGAACTCCTGGGAAAGGTCTGGAATTCTGGATGAATGACTCCTAATATGACCTGATGTTCACCTAAGTGCCGGTAATAAATAAAGTGTGTTTTATATTTCATATCCTTACTGAACAAATGGTTTGAACAACCAAGGCACGCTTGAAGAACTTGAAAAGAGGCTAGTTGGAGTCTGGTGTTCCATTCAATCAGTTAACCTGCCCTGCCATTTAAAGCCCACACGTTGGTTACTTGCTGTTCATAACTGATTTCTATTCTCATCATGACCTGATCAAAAGACATTTCTGAAGGAAAGAAATGAAAAGAGACTTCAGAAAAAAAAAAAAAAACTTGAAGCTCACAGGACTGGAAAGTATAACAGGATTTCTAAAACTCAGGCCTCCATCATCCTGCAGCCTGGTAACAATGTAGCATCGTTGCCAGGCCTGTCATAACCATGAAATTTTAGCTGCAGGTTATTTGGCATTTAAATAATTGTAATTTAACTGTCTTTGTTTGTTCATTTATGCAGCTGTTAAGCCTAATGTGGCAAGGCTGATCAACTATTTTGCATGCAATGTGTCAGTATTTTAGTAGCTCATAACTGAACTTTTTGTTGTTTTTCATAAGATCCATGATCTGTCAATAGAAGTGTTTCCTGCTTTCTTTACTTCACTGATAATTTGCATCAACCCAATGGGTAAAAATGCATACATTCTGTATGTTGTCACATAAGCATGTGACTGCGAAAGCTAAGAAGTGACCCTTGAAGGACTCTTGGATGACAAATAATGATCTGCCCACATGTCTTGCATTTATTACATTGCTGTTTGTGAGACTACCATAAGGAAAACACTGAAGGTGCTCATTTGAGGTTACCATGGAGGAAAATGCTGCTTTCATAGTAGTAAAAGAAGTACATTTTTTTTTAAATACTATCTGAATCTTTTGCAGCACTAGCGGAACAATGTTTTACAGACAACTTGGACAAGGTTTATTTAAGTCTGGGTATATGGAGATCATGAAACGCTTTGTGCAAATACCAAAACTGTGAACTGTGAATCATGGTGGAGGGAGTGGAAGGACCTTGATTGTTTAAAACCATTTGTTCAATAGAGATAGGGCACTGAAAATGTGTGTTTGTTAAGTATGACTGTCTTTAATTAATGATGTTGTATTAGGTGAAGATTGAATCAGTGCAGTTTATGCAAAAATACAGTTTCAAGCTGTTCACAAACTTTATGGGCAGGGGTTTAGTGCAGTATCTCTTTCTCAAGCCTTGCTTGTTTTAACTTGCTCAAGATTTGGCACTGAACTGGGTCTACTTGATAAGCTATGTATGCAATACAAAATTACTCCAGACTGTTCGAGGACGGATGAATTTATGAAGTCGTTAATTTCTGGCTTGCCATATTTACCAATCGTAATACTCATTCCCAGATTAAAAAAGGTCCTCACCTTTTTATTGCTAGTCATATTTTCACCAAGAAGAGCCTGTCCAGATAATGGCAACCTCTTGGTCCGATTTAGGACAGCAGCAGGGCTGCGTGAAGAATGGCTTTGGATATAGGCCTGGATTTGTAACGGTTCGGGACAGATACAGAGAGGGGGGGGGGCAGCGGAGGAGACGAAGGCAAACAGACAAAGAAGGGGGAAAACTATAGAAGAAGAGAAAAAGAGAGGGGGATTGCAGGAGCCAAAGGCAGCGGTGCTAGATGAGAGCTGACATTAGCAGGCATGTAAATGATTCAGCACGCGGACATGCCTGAGTGAACTCCACACTCGTCCTCAATAATGCAGTAAGGGGGCGAGCGAGTGAGAGAGACCCTCTCCTTGCTGCTTTTGGGCGAACCCACTGTCTGTATCCACCCTGTAGAGTTCTGCTTCATCCCATATCCTACCCACATACCTTACAGTAGGCTGAAGACCTTGATGAGCTGGGGTCAGGTGTGTTAGATTAGGGTTGGATTTTAACTCTACAGATAGAGTTGGGCACCCCTGCACAAGCAGCACTGGAGCCTTAAAAGCTGCTACTTCTGGTTGCCGGCCATTAGTGATGTAACACCAACACTGGTGCGATTAGATGCTACTATTGTCATAAGGCCTGTTGCAGTTATTACATAATCGTCTGGTTGCAATTATTGAAGCTGATTTTTCACAGCTGTTAGCTTTCAAAATCATATGTTGCAGAATGTGAGCATGTTTTTGGGCATGTTTTAATGAGTTTGGTTGAGGTAAATACATGTAAGTAAAAGAAAGCAGCAAACGCATTCATTGAGATACATCATGGGTTTTTGAAAACAGTAAAGGTTTTCTTCTGACTGGTTCAGTGAATAATGTTTGTTTGTTTGTTTGTTTGTTTGTTTAAGCTGGAACTGTGTCATCATCAGTTGGGAGATGCTAAGTCTCAACAGCTGGCAAGTAAGATAGACAAGCAACTAATATTTGCCTCTTTAAACTTGTATTTAATAGTTGCATACAATAAACAAAAATGCAACAAATTTTATTTCAATTTTCTTATGATTGTTAGCTTAAATATTATTGTGACAGGCCTACTTGCTAATGATAAGTCACATTTTGAGGGCTATTAAGCCAGTTATCGTTATCATAAATGGTTGTTTTCTAATTTGCATTCATTGTTAGTCATTAACATTGTTTAGGGATGTTTTTTGGGTGTGCTGCAGTGATAGCTGTCTTTCTCTATGGATTTGAAATCTACTTTGGAGTTAGTCCCGTGTGGGGTGAGAGTTTTGGGGTGGGAAAGGTGGAGGGAGTGGTGATTCAATGATGTGAATATGCAGTAGTATTCAAAAGTTTGGAATGACTTGTCATATTATTAAAAGCTGTTATTTTATTTAATAGTAACCTATATAGTGAAGATTAAAATACTGGAGCTATTTTTTTTTGGGGGGGGGGTGCAGCAAGGAGTTATTAAATGATAAATAATAATAATATACTGAAATGACTTCTTAATTTCTTTTTACAAGTTATCTGCCTCCAGATTATGATCGCCCTGTTTCAGTGAGGCATTGTGGATATTAATATTAAATCCAGGTCAAACTACAGCGTATCATAGGGTCTTATTTAGAAGCTAGAAAACCACAGTCATTTTTATGTGCTCTGGCAGGGGCACAATGGTCAGTTGAAGTGTTTTATGACTGACAGGAAAAACCACGATCGCTGGCCAGAGAGGTTCAACAGATGATGAAAACTAAGAAGCAAACTTGATTTGAATAACATCTTTAACTCGAATAACGTCTGGTGAAATGAAATGATCTGAATACACCAGTATAGCCATTTCCCTCGAGTGTATCTGTATTTCAGTAAGGCTTAAGTTAGCCCAGTGACCGCAAAGTGTGCAGAAAATAAGAGCTTTTCTCTAACAGAATGAACTTGCACACATCAGAGTACCTGGAATTTGAGTCTCTCATTCTCCTCACACAGTCTGTTCTTTAAAATATCACTGCGACAATACATTCTTTCTAACTAGCAGCAAATTCTAGTCAGGCCAACTTTACTAGTTACGTTTAGTAGCTAGCTAACATTGTGTAAGAACAGTATCTAATGAGCTAATGTTACTTGTACTAATAGGGTATTCATAACAACCCAACAAACAAAGTTACCCTTAATTAATCCCACAACGGGGAAATTCACCTCTGCATTTAACCCATCTGTGCAGTGAAACACCCACATACACACTAGTGAATACACACTCTAGGGGGCAGTGAGCACACTTACCAGAGTGGTGGGCAGCCCTATCCACAGCGCCCAGGGAGGAGTTGGGGTTGGGCGCCTTGCTCAAGAGTCACATACTGTCAGCTCAGGGATCGAAGCAGCGATCTTACGGTCACAAGGCTGGTTCCCTAACCTCCAGCCCACCACTGCCCCCGTCAATAGTAAGTAAATAATGTCCAGCAGTTAGCAGAGGAGAAGATTGTCTTATCGTTATGTTCTTCTGTCTGCTTGTTGAGCTTTTACTGCTCAACCTTTTCTGTAGTCGCTTTCTCTCTCCCCTGCTCTCCCTGACCCTGTCCTCATTCATGTATCAACCAAATTGCAGACAAAGTGTTGTTTTTTTCAAAATGACTTATTAAAAAAGATTTATTAATGTGATCATTTATATATTGGGTACTGGCAAACTATGACGTCTGAATCAGTGGATGTACCTGACAGTTGTTGGGATCACTCTTGTTATCTAATTTGAGGTCAGTTTTGCTTTTTGAGCTGTGATGGACGCTAGGCATAAGAGGATGGAGAAACATGCAGCACTCGCTCACTCAGCACCTGGGAACAATGCATTTACTGTGAATAGACATTGTTCTTTGCTTGAATGATTCTGCTGCTTTCTCCTTGAAACCTAGCACATAATCCTTCAAGAGCAACAGTGATCAATAGGTCAAAAATCCACCTGTTCATGTAACACAGTATTGGCATTTTCATCTCTGGGTACACGCCCAATTTGGCTCAGTGCTGAGAGCCATCTCCTCCAGCTTCCATGAAGAAATATGCAGATTAACATTTGTTGTTCATCAATGGAAAGTTTTGGGTGCACCTGGTTAAATTACATGTTTTGTTGATTTTTTTTTTGGAAGTGGAAAATAGTACACACCCTCTACACACTTCTGCACATTGTAATGTGCAATTATTGTTTATTTGCTGAATTTAACATTGATTTTTTTTTTCCATATTTTCATTGTTTTATTTAATGTTTAATTTCTTTAATTAGTTTCTTTTGCATATTACTGTATCTGAATTAGGCTGTGTGAATGAGAAAGCAGAGAAAATGCAGCTTTTGTAGAGGCTAGATTGAAGTTAGATCCAGAAACACATTTGAAATGTATTCCTTTGTGTGATCCTAACCTTTTTGCAACACCAGTGCTGTCACCTAAAAAAGGTACATTAATTTCAGCCAGAATCATGTTTTATTCAGTCACTGCAGTTAACCGGATATCAGTTCATGAGTTAGGATGCTTGAATATCAAAATTAGTCTGAAATCACATCCCTAATGTGTATGATGTAAGATGGCTTTGTGATTGTGTAGAGGGCATCTCTGCAGGGGGAGCGGGCTGATCCTGCATTCAGGTGCACGCTGCAGTCATGTGTGTATGGGGACTGTGTGTGTGTGTGTGTGTGTGTGTGTGTGTGTGTGTGTGTGTGTGTGTGCGAAGCGCTGTCTCTTGCTAAGTGCTCTTCCCTGCAGGAGGAGTCAGCCAGGGTGAAGCTCTCAGGCGAACACAAGCCTTGCTGCAGTCTGGAGGCTCTCCACCCCACCCCTTACGTGTCCTGTTGTGGACATGCACTGGTGCATGAAGTAAGCTAACCTTTCACTTTGCACCATCTCTCCTACTGTGCCGCTAAAGGGGAAACAAAACAGGCTTTCCGAATGCCTCGCTTTGGGAACCTGCAAGTTCAAGGATTTAATGGCTAAGGAAGGTTGCATTGCAGCAAATTGTTGCAAATCACTCAGTCCGGATCTTACATTAGCAGAATAAGAGAAACTGAAAGCCAGCACTAATGGGCTTTCTGCTTAGAGTGAGCAGCGCACAAAGACAGGAGTCTTGTTTGTTTCAAAATCTTGTTTGATACCAAATAGAAAATAAGAGCAAGCTCATCTGGATGCCATGCAGAAGCACATGCTCCATTTCAGGTCCATGACAGTGGATGACACACAGCAGTGAGCAGGCGGGAACCTAGTTGTGGAGATGAAATAGCCTGTTTCCCCCTTGGTCCTTTTTCCATTTAACCTGTCTCACTCCAGTGGGAGTTGGCTGCAGGGCTGCAGTTAGTTGTGTAGGCAGTAGGCGCCTCAGTGAGTCAGGCAGCAGCGCCTACTGGAAAAGCCTTAGGAGCGTCCTAATGAAGCTTCTGAACAACTGCCCCCTGCTGTGGTCCCGGTGGAGCTTCAGTGAAGGTAATCGAAGGAGACGAGGTTTTACCGTTGCTTTGAAGGTCACAGCCACCTAGAGATGGCACAATACCGTGTTTCACACTGTTTAAACATAGAGCCTGCTTTGACTGGACTGTTTACATTTATATACATAAAATTACACAACATAAAGCCTTACATAATATTGTAAAAACCAAGTTTCCAGACAGGAAATGTGTTCTTTATTTGCTTTGTTTTTTAAACTTCTCTTTCAGAACAGTAACATGTAGTATGGATTGCTATGTTATATACTAGACACCAAAACTCAAAACAGTTGGTTTATTTACAATTTAAGGTATTTTAAGAACAATGGCACATCATGACAATATAGAAGATTGTAATTAATGTTAAATAATAAACAGTAATTCTGTAAAAACTGTAAAAAAGTTCTATTATAGTAATTTTCTGGCACAAAATGTCTGTGAATAGCTGTTTGATCAGTTTTTTTAAATAGGAGGCTTTCTGGATATTAATTTTATTGTAAGTTGGTTCTCAATGATATACAACTTTCTCATTTTTTATGGAATCATCTTACAGCTGCATTGATCACTAAATAGTTCTTCATTTTTACAGATGTCTGCAAAACGTTATAGAATATTAACATTATATTAGTAATTTTATACATGTATCTACCACAAAATTGATTTTATATTATTGAAAACAGTGATTGCAGGCTTTTAAACAATAGTTTACATTGCAGTTTTTATTCTTTAAACACTGCTAAAAGTAAAATGAGTGTTGTAGTGCTGATGTAGATGCCCAGCACTAGCCATTTGTGCTTTGAGCTTTAGTGTAATTCAATAAAGAGTAATTTTGTGATTTGCTTTGTGATATCACTGAGTTCCAGTAAACATTCATCATTGGTAAATCTTCACAAGCCCGGATTCCAGGAACCAGAATTATTTGTAAAGCTGGATTACTTTTACCAGATGTTAGCATTACCCAGAAAGAATGCCTCAAACCTCTCCTATTGGACAGGCTTGCGTTTTGGGTTATGTTAAGTGGCAAACTGAGAGATCCTGCTTTGTGAAATACCTTCCCCGGATTTAAAGGATGGAAATATTTTCCATCTGAAACTTGGAGGCTCTGCTGCTTTTCCCAAATATTTGCTCCGTCCTCAGGAAACCTCTCCGGTTCTCCAGCCAGCTCTGTGGCCGGGGATCCCCTGAGCTGGGAGCTTGATGACATCAGCGTCTCCCCTTCATCTGATGCCTCTGAGTAGCCCAGCTACTTCGTTTAACGTTCTCCCACTGGCCTGTGGCAGGGCACTAAGCAGAAGAGTGATTTTGGCGCTGGTCCACGCCTTTGAAACCCATCCCCGCAGCATTTTCCACCCATTAGAGGAGGGAGTCCTCTCTGTAAATCTGCTTTGTGGATTCATCAAAGCTTTTCAATAGAGCTCTGCCTCCATGCTGCAGCAAATTAGAATTAATGTTGCTGATCAATATGTAAGAATTACTAGTTACAGGCAGGTGTGGCGTTTTCCCATCGATGCCGTCATTAGTGCTGACGTTGATGTAGCAGTTGTTGCTTCGGTTTGAGGATCTCTCTGGCCTCATTGCCCAGCGTTTAATATATTCTGTTTGGGTGTGGCCTGTTTGCTTGCTGATTAAACACATTACATACAGATCTTATACAGAGTACAGTATAGTATACAGATCTGGTATATCTATGCAAATGTTGTGGCAATTTTTTTTCCCAATGAACTTGAGGCTAGAATAAACAGGATTGTTCATCATCAGATTATTTGTGATCTAGTACTTTGTTTGCCCCAGTATAACTCAAGCTTCCAGATATATTTTGATTATTTTAAGTGAAATCAGGAACATTTTAACATCATGTTGCACAAATATCGAATGACCTGGGTCATGTGTATCAAACATTACCTGTTGTTGAGCTTACTCACACAGAGACACAGAGATCTGGGTGTGAAATACTTTGAAAAAAGGACAAGCAAGCAGATACAGGTACAGGTAGAAGCAGGTACATTTGAAAATATGTTTTATTATTCAAAAATTGGAAATCTTTATGGGTTAAGCTGGTAGGTTTTCATGTTAGGCTTTAGTAAGCTTGAGTAGTCTCTTTAGATCATCAAATTGGCTGTTGCTAACACTAGAGCTAACCAGTGGTAAATGTTGATGGCTCATGTGCTTCTGCATTAGGGTTTTTTCAGGGTTTTTTTTCTTCTCGCTGAATGATGTGCCAACATGTTAGTTTAGTGATGTAACATAAGCTACAATCAAATAATCAGTATGGCCAAAATTTTGTAGACATCTCACCATCACACTTATATGAGCTTGTTGGACATCCTGTTCTAAACCAAAGGACATTAATATGAAGCTGCCCCCCCTGGCGGTTATAAGAGCTTCTACTTTTCTGGGAAGGCTTTCCGTAAGGTCTTGGAGTGTGTCTGTGGGAATTTGTGCCCATTCAGTCAAGAGAGATATTGTGAGGTCAGGCACTGATGTTGAACAAGAAGGCCTAGCTGAAGACCAATGTTCCGGTTCATCCCAAAGTTGTTCAGTGAGTTTGAGGTCAGGGCTCTTTGCAGGCCACTGGTGTTCCTCCACACCCAAGTCATCAAACCATGTCTTTCCTTGCTTTCTGCGCAGGGACACAGTCATGCTGAAACAGGAAAGGGCCGTCCACAAACTTCCCTCCTCAACTTGACTTTTGGCACTGTGCATTCCAGTAGGTATCATTGTCCTGGCATTTGTCAAACCTACCTTAGTCAATCAGATGGCCAGATAGCGAAGCAAGATTCATCACTCCTAAGAACGTTTCCACCTTTCCAGTGTCCAGTGGTGGTGTGCTTTAAACCACACCAGCCTACACTTGGCTTTACACATAGTAATCTTAGGCCTGTGTGCAGAAAATTCTTGATGCACAGTTCTAGATCAGTAATTAGGAGGGGTGCCCACATACATATCATGTATCTTTTTCTCTGTTTTCTCAAACAGATCCTTAACAGTGGACTTAGATTTTGAAATGGCATTAAGAAGTATGTAAAGTATTAATTTTAACTTGACGGTAACTACAGACACTGTGTAAATATCATTGTGAAACCATTTTCAATAGTAGTACACTTTTCGTTCTTACTTTTAATCTTATTTTCATCTGAGGCAGTGAAGGAAACACCACTATGTGACCATCACCACTAACAAAACTTCCTACTAGCATGCTGAAACAATGTGTGGCTACTGAATACAGAAATAAATATATGTTTTTTTCTTCTTGACCTCAACATTTGTGAGCAGAGTTTCCTGCTTTTAATCCTCCTTCTAGGCTGTGCACAATGCATATAAATTATGTGGTAGCAGAAAGTCCTTGATAGCATATTTTACATATAACCTCTACATATAGGCATCAAGTGCCTTTGCATTCACATCCACTCACCTTAGAGTCATTTGGCACCTTCCTCACTGCTCTTTTTCCCATCTTCTTTTGAAAGACTCAGAGAGTTACCAAGGCTCACCCCTTTCTAGCGTTGTGACAGAGCAAAGAGGGGCGGCGGGCTTCTAATGCTGTTTTCTGTCACCCTTTGCAGGTGAGGGAAATGTCAGGCATAGCCTCCAACGCTGAAAGCTACACGTTCAAAGGTTGAGCACGCCTCTGGGCTGGGGTTAATGTCTCCATTAACAATGACTTGCCACTTCCTACATAATATTTCTCTGCTGCTAGTTCTTAGTGCACAGAGAGCTGCAGTACCTCCTTAAGCTGCAGTGCTAGTCTGATACAGATCTTCAGTCTTTGTGAGGTCCATCTGAAACACTTAGATTGTGAAGATTTATCTTGATGCGTCCCCAAATAACAATGCATTTGTGGCTTTTAAGTACTGTGTGGCATGTCATGAATGTAGGCACGTTCTATAAGCAATTAGGACTGAGTCATTAAATGAGATCCAGCTTGATTTACGGTATATTGACAAATCTCTTGCCATGTTCCACATTTACTAATAGGGACTTTTAACAAAGACAGTGGCAGTGGCAGCTACAAGGTTTGGGGGAAAAAACAATTATTTGCTTGCTTTTCTACTTTGGCAAATCACCAGTTTTATTGAAAGTTTGAAATGGACACCAAAATTCCTTAACATTCTTTAAAAATCTTTTTAAAAATCCAATTTTAAATGAAGCACTTCACTTAAGGCCATCATCTAAGGCTACATTCACATTACAAGCCTCATTGTTCAGTTCCGATTTTTTACTCCGATTTAATCTTTAACTCTCTGGTTCACCTTGTAGGTAAGCGACTCAAATCTGCCATTTAATGTAAACGAAACTGTGTCCTAAAATGACCTGCATGTGCACGTTCTAATCAGTACCATCACATGAAGGAACCAAATGTGTTATGTACAACAAACAGATTAACCAGCAGAACAAGCCTTCGTTGTGAAGATAAAATTTTCTCTAAACTGCGCTCAACTGTTCATTATTAGAGCAAGACAAAGGAGAAAAAGGGTCAGATGCATTGCGTTTATGTTCAGTAACTTCAGGTTAGCCCCTGCTGCGTCAACGCTGAATGATGGTGGATGCACAGTGAAAAAAAAAAAGAAACGCATGAATTCAGATACAAGCGTTCTCATTAAGGTCGCAAGGCTATAAATATGATATGCATTGAATCTAGGACCACATATAAAAGTGTCTCAGATGTGATGTGAAAAGATCAGATTTATGTGTCCACACAGCTCTGGAAAACAAACCAGATCTGTGTCACATTAAGGCAAAAAAGGGATTTGTGCCGCTTCAGCCTGGTAATGTGAATATAGCCTAAAAGTAGTCCATAATGCTCAGACTACTCAAACACTCTTCTGACCCCACAGGACGAACTACACAGCTAATAGCATCACATCACACGATGTGAGTGAGCACTATTTCAGGACAGATTTGTTACAGGATTGGATCGGATTAATTCTTTTTTTTTTCTCTCTGATATCCGATCCAGCTTTAATATCGGCCCAGTACCCATCAATAGCGATATTCACTGCAATGACAATGCAGCTGTCAGTCCTCACTTTGACCTTTGAAAATCCTACATTAGCTAAAGAAAAAGGAAATATGTGGTCATGGTGCCCGACACCGCAGTCGGCATGCCACCAGTCGCGGTGTTGCAGTAATCATTGCAGTACCGGTGTTGCAAGCTGACCTTGAATCTCTCCACTCACCCAGTGATATTCGAGAGAGACGCAGCCCGATCGAACCGATAGCTTTCGCCCTTGACACGCTTGGCAAGCAGTCCACAGCTCACTTCTCCATCCTCCTTCAGTCAAACTGCACCAGAGCATCTGTGGGTTCACCTGGAGCTCAGATGTTCCTGTCCTCTCCTGTTCTTAAAGAGGTGTCCCTGCCGTATCGTTTAGCTCATTAACAGAGGAGCTGGCCTGTGGACATCATCACCCACGCACCCGCCTTTCATTTTTTAACAAGCCACTTCGTCCAGTTACAGCCCTAAACCTGCGACCTCTGCACTGCTGCTCTCGTCAGAAGCCTGTCAGGCAGTGAACTCCACTGATACAGCGAGCCTCATCAGGCTACCTTTTTATCCGATTCTCTGTTGTCAGCTCCGTATTTTCCTTCTCTCACTGTCTCTATGTATTGTCACTTCTCTCGTTCTTTCTCTGTTTAGTCATTTTTGCTTTGTTTCTTTCTTCTTTGCTTACTGCTTTGCTTCTTTCTGCGCTCTCTCCCTCTCTCTCTCTCCTTTCTTTAATTGCTTTATCGCTTTCTTTTCTTCCCTTTTTCTTTCTTTTTTTCTTTATTTCTTTCTTTCTTTCTTTCTTTCTTT
>JAILXH010208012.1:27101-43647 GCA_023558415.1 Piaractus mesopotamicus
GGTTAAGGTTAGATTTACTTGGATCTTTCACACAGCCTCAAGTTTAGTTGCATTTAATAGATACTTAGTTAAAAGTTAGTTAAAGACCGTCTGAGCAAGCAAACTATCTACAGCGGACTCTCAGAATAAAGTGTTTCCATACCCTGTTGCTTAGACTCTGCATCTGTAACCCTCTTGTTCAAATGCAGCTCGAATACAGCTTTTAAAAGGCAAGTTCCACCTGTAACCCTCTTGTTCAATTACAGCTTTTAAATGGCAAGTTCCAATTATGGCTCGTTGGCGATTTTGAGAGATAGCCATGAATAAACGAACAAGCAGCAAAAAGCAATAACAGAGGAAAGCTCAAGTCCCCATTGAAACAATCTGTATTGTAGCACTTGGAGAGCAAGGACTACAATCGTGAGGGACTTGGAACATACAGACACTGTTGCTCTTACTGGACATTTGTGAGGAAAATTGTGAACTGCATTTGCTCTATTTTCATGTTCACCCTGCATTTGCGTGATTTTCATGTTCAGTTTACTAGTTCACATAATGGAAGTAATGTTACTGAATATTGAAGGTAATGCATTTTGATGAAACTTTTGTCCTCTCATATAGCTAAATAAAAAAAAAAAACTTCAATATGAAATTTGAACAGATGAAGAGAAATGTGATTAGTCACAAATAACTACACAAATTAAGCTGATTAATCTTGGTGAATTATTTAAGTGTTTGACAACCCTAATAAAAAGACTAATGTAGCAAAAAAAACGCATATAATTAGGCAAGCATGCCAAGCTCTGTTTCCTACTGTAAGAAGCAGTAGAAGAATTTAAAATATGCATTATCATCATGCAAACCACCAACTAATCACTGCTGATTCATTTATTTTAAATAGATTTTTTAAAATAACATCAAATTTATTCACTTAATCATGACCGCCCTAATCACAATGTTTGACTGATATATATAATGATATTACATTTTTCTGGGGTTTGTCAAACAAGTTGGAACAGAATGCACCAGCAGGATAATAGTGCTGCATTAAAAAAATAGCTGTTAAAAAAGAAAATGTTAAATTATTAGCTTAGCAGGCTGACATTCAATCAGCTATTTTCTTGCTTTGCAGTTACTGTACACTGCTTGTTGTTGTTTATAGGCTCTCTATGATTGGTCTCTCTGTAAATTTTTTTTTCTTTGACTCTACCACCCTCTTTCTCCTCACTTTCACTTCTTGTGCTAGAGTCCTACACAGAGGCCATCAGTGCAGAGCGCCAGCAGCACACACAGCCAGAGTGAAATGGCCTCCACCTGCTGAGGTGAACTTTGTTGCTGGAAAGCTCCGCCCTGGCTTAGCCAGCAGCTCCAGCAGCAGCGGCCTCATGCATATTTGCTGCCAGTTGGGGCCGCCAGCCCAGAAACAAACAGCCCACTTAATATTTGATGGCTTTGGAGTGAACACATGGCAGATGGAACATTGCCTGTGTATTTGTGTGTATATACCTGTGTGTGTATGAAAGAGAGAGAGAGAAAGAGATGGAGGTAGAGATTTGACTAAACTCAAGCCTGACTGCCTGATGGCACCTTCTTACCTGTATGTGTGGTGGAAAAGAAGTCATCGTCCTCGGTTACTGTTCTGCTTGTCTTATCTCTCTACTCTGACTTTTTCTTTGGAGTTTAAAATGGCATGTTTTGACAGCAGATGCTCTGAACTCTGCTGATAGACACATCACTAGAGGTGTGAAAATGCATCAGTGCATCGTGTTGAATTGATCTCAAGGTGGTGAATCAACTTTATCGATTTTGGGATGTTACATTTAGTGTTAAATTCAAAGCTAGCGTTCATTTTCTAGCTAAAGGACGATTCTCCAAAGTAAACATCAAAAACAGCTTGAAGGAGCTGTCGAAGTAGCTCTTGCAGACGCATTTTTTGCATGTTCAGTGAATTTTTAAAACAGATTCTGAATTGTGCCAAAATAATCCACTAGAATTGAAGTGAAATATATTTCATGATGCACTAATTTGTTTCCTACTTTTTAAAGTAATTATACTGAATTATTGCGAGGTCATTGATTAAAAGACTTAGGACGTAGCACATAGGCCTCCAACATTCTCCAACAAATGCCAGCATTCTAATGTGGGCCGTTGGTTTAATACCACATTTTATTTAGAACAGTATGAATGGAAATGTGTAAATGATTGAGGACGTTCTAAAACAATGTAAACGGGTGAGAACATACAAGAAAGATGTGAATGTGGAGAGCATGCTAGAATTTGAGTAGGGAACGATATGCAAGAATGGTGTGAACGGGTGAGAACATTTTAGAAAAGTGTGAATATGGGAGAACATATCGGAACAATGTGAATGCGTGAGGATAAACGGCAACATTATAATATGGCGTTTTGTTTAAAGCTCTTCCAGAATAAAAACTGGCATACCACATGAACCAGTGTGAATGGAGGAGAACATTTTAGAACATTGTGAATGGGTAGAGCGATCTAGAGTGGGGTAAAACATTCTAGAGCAGTGTGAAAGAGGAAGGACATACAAGAATAGTGTGAATATGGGAGAACATTTTAGAACAGTCTGAATGGGAGAACCATTCTGCACTCTTAAAAATGATGTTTATTCAGTGGGTGAAGAACATTCTCGAGTCTTCCATCAATCTCACACATGTATGGCACAGCGACCAAAGCTGTGTCCCAATTCAGGGGCTGCATTCTTCAAGGGATGCGGTCTACGAAGGCGTGTCCTTTGAAAGCTGCGTAGACCCGAGAAGGCTGAACCGAAATGAGATGCTGTACTTCTACGCCAGACTTCCTGTTTGTGTCACAAGACCGCTGTTCCTCCCCTTAGGGTTGCGTCACGAAACGGGGCTCTCATCAAGTTCTCTAAAGATGGAGGCAGAAACTTTGATTTTAGTTTATTTGTTTCACTTATTAGAGCTGGAGATGCATCTCTCTGTCTGCTCCTTGCTCTCTAAAGCATAATGAAACGTTATTGTAAGTTTTGCTTCAGATCACACTGGCTTTTTTTAACATTTGTGTCATTAGTTATTCGAGTTTAAACCCGATACTTACATTAAAAAATGAACTCCTCAGCCGGCGTTCGCTCCTCTGTTGATGCCGCCATGTTCTCGAATCCTCACCAGCACGCAGTGAACCTCGGGATATGTTGGCTGGTGAAGGATCCACCTGTTGGATCCTTCGTGCCATGGAAAAGGACATATTTCTCGAGCGCATATGAAGGAGCCTTCGAAATGGGACTGCCAACTTGCGTCGCTGTGACACAATCAGCCTTTAAATGCAGCCTCCGAAGGATGCAGCCCCTGAATTGGGAGACAGCTCAAATGTTTAGGTTTCTTGGTGTTTGTTGATGTTTGCTGTTGGTTAGAGCCTGCTGGGTCAGTGTGCTCCGGCCTTTACATATTACTGCATATTCCTGTGTCTTTATGTTCTATCAGCACTTACGACTGCTCCTTGTCTCTTGCTTTGCTCCTCTGCAGGATCTGGAGGTGCTGTCTCAGGAGATTGTGCGTTTGAGTAAAGACGCCGGCCCTGCAGAAGGCCCAAAAGCCATGGGCTAAGACTGAACACCCCACCCAGCCTCTTAGTCAAAACTCTTCCTTCACTAGCTCATCTTTCCATGGCTGCAGAGAGAATGTTGCACCTACTCAAGACACAACCTGGGAGACTGACTCGAACCTCACGCAAACCAGGAGGAAGAGGAGTGTGTCCATTCGCAAGTCCTGTACTACTGAATGTATTTACACTGTAAACACTCTGTGTCTCATTTTAGTCTCCGATACTGCGAGAGCTGGATGGGTCGCTTGCCAGCTGCCCCCGACCGCTTTGCGTCATTGATTCTTTGAGCTCGGGGAAGTGGTGCAGCCCCACAGGACAAAAGTACAGACAAAATTCAAGCTGCAAGGTGGCTTCTACTTTTGTTTTTAGCTATGTGATGTATGTTTGTCCATTTTTGTGTAAATCTGACCTTGAAGGGGCTTCCCCCAACCCTCCACCCAGCAGAAGAGAGGCTGTGGTCACTAACAGCTCCCTCACGGCTCCCACTGTTTGCCTGTATTTGTCCTGTATATCTGCTTCTGTTTTCTTTTTTACCTGTTCATATGTTTGACTTGTGTAAATATGAACATGGAAAAGATAAAAATAGTAATTTATTAGTTCTATACATTTATAGTAGGACAAATAGCAAGACTGAAAGTATCGTGAGGAGAGATTTGCTGCTTTGTGCCGCAGTGGAGTTGGAGGATGAAGTTGAGCTCAATAAGTGGGATGAGTTCATTATGTCAACGCGTTACAGTTTTTTGGCGACTTGCGAGTGCTTGTAACTGCGCCGATAATTGTCTGAGCATTTCGCACGTCTGCTCAGAGCGCTGCTACGAAGTAAAAAAGCGCCCCATGGCCTTCCTTCTCTAACCAGCACCCCACCCGTTCTCTCTACTTCTCTCTCTTTCTGCCACTCTGTTTTTCAGGGTTCGATACAGTTCAGCCTATTGCAGCTGTTTCTAATCTGCAGCCTCCAAAAAAACTCTTGAATGTTACGTCATTCCGCTTTTACATATTCAGCTTTTTTTGAAAGGAAAGCACAGGAAGAGAGCATTTTACTCATACCTGTTAATTGGAGAAGGTTGGAGAACTCTAGTTTTTGAGACACTACAGTTTGGGCTGAGCTCAAACGTATGCTCTTTTAAGACCAAGAACCTTTCCAATTATTTCCTGTGTACTTCGCTGTCCGCTGCTTAGCCATTCCTGTGTGCGTAACAAAAGCTTGCACTGACATGCTCATCTGTTGACCTATTCATATCCCACCCACAAACTCTTCTTTTGTAGCAACTGTTGTGAAGTTGGACAAGCTTTGCCGAACGTTGGAAAAGAAGAGCAGTTTGAGGCTTCAGATACTTGTCGATATTTCTGAACGAGTACCCGAATGCTCTTTTGCAAAATCACCCTTAAAAACTATTATATAATAAAAATGATAATAGCATTTTTTAGTTGTCAGTCTGACGTAACAGATATGCTTCCCATTTGTGCTAGACATGCATCTCCCTTTAAAACACAAAACCTTCTAAATTGAACGGCATGAATTTATAATGAACCAAGCAAACTAAACCAGCTATAATTTATGTATTTCTATTTATGTGTTCTATCTAAAGGCATTTGCTAATGAAATTATTTCTGTGGATTTTGTATGTGGTTTCTGGATACTACATAGAGACGCGAATACAAACTTAACAGTACCTCGAGCGGTTAAATTGTTCAAGCCCTGGTTTGGAGTTTAAATTCACAAAATTTTATTGAGCCTGTTTACAACTTGTGTTAACATGGGCTTTGTGCATGGATCACATCTGGATGAACTTCGGAAGGATTCACTAACTTGCGCCCCCAGTTTGACTACATGAGATTCGACGCGCTTGGCTTGAACACTTTAATCGGCAAAGAGTGCAAACTTCAGTCTCACGTGTCCTCCATTTTTTTTAATTTTTTTTTTATCCTTTCATCCCCTAGTCCATGCTGGACAGACGCATTTCTCCTTACACAACTGTATACGGATAATAAAGAAACACTCAGTTTACAGTTGTCTTAAATGCAGTCAAGATCTCTCTCTGACCACCACTGAATGTGGTTTGAGTAATCCAATCGTAATCCGACCGGATTACTCAAACGTCCTGGGGGTGTTTACACCTGGCTTTCCATGATGTGAATCCTGAACGTGACCTGACAACCAAAAGCACCATGTTACACCTGGCTTTCCATGATGTGAATCCTGAACGTGACCTGACAACCAAAAGCACATGTTAATGCAATGTGTAAACAGGCCCACTAAGCCATGTGGTTGTATTTGAAACTAGGCAGGTTGGAAACAACAATGAATTTGCCTCCATGCTAACATGAGCTTGATTAGACACCAGTACTACACCTGATCTGTTCAAAACAGTGTGACTGTTCACACGCATGCAAGAAAACAGTTTTTCTGTATTTTCACAAAAACCTCTTCACCAGTTCCTCATTCATTTGCATGGGATTTTTGCCAATGTTCCAGAAAGTCTGTCCAGCATTAACAGTTGCTATGAAAGAACGCATTGTGGGTGGAGCACGGATGGGTCTGTTTTTCCTTTCCCCGTAAGTACACGAACAAACAATGAATTGTTTTTCTGACTCAAATTATGCCCACAAAGCCTATGAAGTGGCTGTTGATTGTTCGTTATTAAAGGATTCTGAAATACTGAATTATTTTGATGACGCAGGTGAGTGGGAGGCTTATAATGTCTAGCAGTAAAGCTGTTAGTTAACTAAGCAGTAGGCCTGACATATCTATTCATCTGGTTAAACCCAGTTGGCTTAGTGATATTAGTCAGATGTGGGCAGTCACTAATCTGTAATGTTTATTCTGGGTGCTTATGAAAACAACAGTTTTGTTTCATGCCTAATTTTGAACTTTTACTCTCTGTATTTTGATTTCATACTATTTATACATAATCATTTGCATGTTGTATATGTATGTATATTTTAAATTCTTTGCTTGGACACTAATCAAAATAGGCATCTTATTAAAACCATCTGTCATATAATGTAGATCAGACATTATTTATACTATATTATGGTGAATGGCGAAATGACCAGCTCTTTTTACTTGTGACAAGACGTTCACCATGAACATATCGTTAGTGATTCTTTCGTATTATTCTGTGTTGAAAATATGCTCTGCGTTTTCTTTGCCTTTTGATTTTATAAAGCTGTTGAATCTGCCAGATAATCTAAACAGGGATGTCATTACTAACTCTTATCTTAAAGGAAAACAGCAGTGCTTTTATCAACATCTCCCCCTGAAACTTGGTTTTTATTTATTTATCTGTCACCTGTCTTGTTCAGCGAAGAAATTTCCCTTGACTTCTTGCAGCGTTAATAAAGAATGGCTGGAAACTAATTTTGTAATTGACTCCTTTTTTTTTTTTTCTAACGTCCGAACGCGTTTCATTCACGCCGAGATTTGCCCCGAGTCTTTTGTCTTCGCTGTAATGCGGCAGCTGTAATGTTTACTGGTACTGGAACAGGAACGTCGATGTTAAGAGCGTGTTATACACACACAATGCTCGCGTACATCATGAGCAGCATTGATGGATCACCTGGGTTGTTCTCATGGCAATGCAGCATTACAAATGGAGTGTTGCTATGAATATTGACCCCCTAACTCTCGCACACGCTTTCTTGCATTCTCTTTTTTTATCCTCCCTCCCCAGCGAGTGCTGCTCTTCTGAAAAGCCCCCACTCACTGCAGCATTACCAATTACTGCAGAGCCATGTAAACAAATTACATGAATCATTGAACAGCCTTTTAATTTGGCCAGTTTTTGATCCCAGTTGTCATCTCGTTCATTGCATTTGTCACTCTTGAGCAGACTCGGTCTAAGGTTGAATCAGTCCTGGGACACTGGATTATCAGACAGTGTGGGGAGCCTGACCACTGCAGAAACAAAAGTATTCGAAGCGGCTCACAGACTGATGAGGATCTTTTGTCATTATAGATTTAGCAGTCTGCAGTGTTTTGCAGAAGCCATTTGATTTCCAGGCAAGACCAGGATTATAATAGTTAATTACGAACGACCGTTTTCAAAAACACAAAAAACTAAATCAAAACGGTGTAAACTAGCTAAAACGCAACAGAATTACTAAGTAAAAATCTTCAGTTTTCTATTTTCAGTGCGTGATTGGGAGTTTAGAACCGGATGCCTTTTCTATTTGGTCGTCTTTAAGGAAAACTTGAGCCGAGCTGAGCTGTTGTGCTAATTTTATTCTACTCTTATCAGATATCTACTATCACAGTGTTCATTATAATACTAAATAACTAAAACTGGAAATAAAGAAAAAACTAAATAAAAACTATTAATTTAGAAAGCTCAAACTATTAATGCACCCTTCAAACTATCTGGAACTAAACAAATCAAAACACAGAATGAAAAGCTAAATAAAACTGAAAACTAATGAAATATTTTCAAACTAATAACCCTGGTCATGACGGTCAGTTATTTATTTATCAGCTTTAGAAAATTACACACAACCTCAACTAAATATAACAGTTTTTCAGTATATAATGTGTCCACTCTTTGCCTTTATTACAGCTTCCATTCTTTTCTGTAGACGCACTTTCAGTTTTTTAAAGAAATCTGCAGGGATATTTTTCCACAACTTCAAAGTTCAGTCTTAGAAGCTGGTTGCATTTTCTGCTTCTCACAGTTCAAATAATCTCAAACATGTTCAGTGATGTTGAGATCTGGACTCTGGGGTGGTCAATCCATTGTTCTGAGAACACCAGCTTCCTTGTTTGATTTGCACATTTTCTTCTGTTGTGTCTGTCTCCTTTTCTCAGTAAGAGCTTCTTGACAGCTACACATCCTTTCAGACCCACAGCGCTGAGTCGTCTTCTCACAGTGGAAGGATGGACAGAAACACCTGTGGATGCTTTCAGATCTGAAGCAGCTTGATTTTCTTTCAGAGGTGGAAGCTTTAAGTACTGTTGATCTGACTGGGACAGATTTGGTGGTCTCCAATCAGGTCTGATCAGCTCAATTTCCTCCTAAAGGATGGACAGAAACACCTGTGGATGTTTTCAGATCTGAAGCAGCTTGATTTTCTCCTCTCTCTCAAAGATGAAAAGTACTGTTTATCTGATGGGGACAGTTTTGGTGTCTACCAGCTCTTGCTCGGTTATTTGGAGTCTCATTTTCTCTGTAGCTTTTAATCATTTTTTGAGCTTCAGTTTTGGAAACTACTTTTTTTTTCCTTCGACTTTCTCCCTCCTTATACCAAGTGTGTTATCCTTTACCTTGTTTTAATGTCCAAAGTTTGCTAGGTATATGCTAGAGCTACAAGGCTAATGTAGCTAACAAGTAATGCAAGCTTACACCCACTTGTTAGTGTTATGCTAACTGCACAGCTAATTCATCATAAAATTTTTTAAACTCTGTTGCGGTGTGTTATCTCAGATTTACTTATTTAGTTTGCGACACTGTATGACATACTGTTATCTATAATATGGAGAAAAATGGAGAAAAATTCAGATTTCAAAGTGGCTGCTGGTCCAATTTTGTGTAAATGTGACTTTCCACTGAAATATACCTTTAATTTGTGAATGTCTTGCTACTTTTCTCATGTCTTGTGGGCTTTTCTGTCAAAGGTTTTGAGTTTGGGTCAGTACAAACAAGCTTCTAGACTTCTCTGTTTGGTTCTTTGCACATACCTCTTTCCGTCAGCGACTTCAGCCATCGATCAACTGCACCTCTTTAAGAGAGCTAAACTAGATAGCTCGGGATTGTCTTATTTGACAGCCTAATGTGTTTATCCACTGGATTTGTGTTGCATGAAGCCCCTGAGAGTGGCAGGAGAAATTTGACAGTTTGAATTTGCAAGAGCCAGCAGTTCTGTAATCAGTCAGGAATATGAAAATTAATTATTGATACTGAAACATGGTTTATTGATGTACGTGTCATATTTTCAGTAAACATGACCTGCAGTTCTTCATCTCTCCAACAATATGAAATAATGTGAAAAGCAGAGGAGGCCTTATATCAGGCACTTTTTCACCCTGGTATAAGGTCAGGGAAGCCGGTGGGGGGTTTGGGGAGTTACTTTAAAGTGAATCAGCAGTAGTTGTTTGGCAGTTTGCATGACGATAATGTATATTTGAATTTCTCCTACTGCTCTCACTTACAGTAAGAATCTGATAGAAGAAGGCTGATAGACACACCCATTTATACGCACTTTTTAAAAAGAAGTGGGTCATTAAAGTATTTCTGAATCTTTAAAAGGCTGTGCTTGGCTTGGTCATTGTCCAGTCAAGTCTGTTGTTACTATTTGTCCTTTAAAAACCTCTGATTCCTTGATTAATCCCCAAAATAATTAGTGCAAATATATATCCAGTAGTGATGTCATTAGCACACAGTCTAAGAGGTTCTAATGGTGAAAGAATTCTTGGTTGCAAATTAAAATCGGTAGAACACAATGTATCGTTGCTCACTGGCAACCAGTTTAGTGCCTTCAGAATCAAAGATGAGAGATGGTAAAATTCTAAAAAAGAAAGGACTTCCACCTTTCACTTTTTTAATGCTTAGTAGTGCCATGGCTCTCCAAAATACAAGATTCAAAAAGAGCACAGAGGCCCGCAATTAAATAAACAAGAGATTATAACTGCTTAAATCTTTGTATTTAACAGCGGACATGTTTTGGCTCATGCCATCCTCAACGCTAGGTGATAAAATTCTAACAGTGTCACAAATTTTGGGTCAAAACCTCAGAATATGACCTACAAAGAATGTCTAAAAGCCAGCAGTAGGAGAATAGCATTTGATTAAGAACAGCTAACACCAATCCCAAGTAGGCCAAGCTTATGGATGACCCAAGGTCAATTTTTTAAAACTTGTTTTTTTTACACCAAATGTCAGTGCTGGTGTCATCGCCTGGCAGTGCTCGGCGACTCCGAGGACTATTTAGTTCACAAAAAGCCTTAGTAGATCACGTGGCTTGACATTTAAACAGAGAAAGGCAGTCAGTCTAAAGTCTCTAAGATAAACAGACAAACGCTAATCGGGATAAAGTTATGAATGATGTTGAAATCTAAATTACATTAAATTCATACGAGTAGGGTTTAAAAGCGAGCTTGAGCTTGACATTTATTGGTGCTCTCGCTGCAACACAGTCTTTGTAGTATAGCTGCACTTTGTACTGTATCTGCTAGGTGGCGCTACATATCTGGTAGGGTGGTAGCAGCAACACCCAGGAACATAAATGATATTCACACAGTTCGGATAGTGATATAGTCACGTTTTGATTCGTACCTTTATTTATTTAATTACAGACTAACAGGTGCCTCCATTACCAGCTACATTAGCAAATTTACATCAAGTGTTTTCACTCATCAACTGCTATTAAGGGAAAAGGGAAAGTTGTATAAATTTGATTTTTGGCCAGTCTGTCACTTTTGGCCAAACACTCTTGATTCCACCCAACAGCTCGTTCTCAAAGCACAATGAGTTGAGCTCAGAGTGTTAGAAGTGGACACACGCTAATATCTGCAGGCCTGTGGCCTTCCAGGACCTGAATGAGACACTCTGCTTCAGGCAGATGGTACATCAACAGAATCATCCTGCAGTTCAAACGCAGAATAGCCTGCAGGGCCGCATTCGGCGCCATGCCACGTTTCGCCTGTGTCAGATGGAGCTTGAGCTAAATTTTACAGGCCAGCTTCACTCATCTAACGTGGGAGGCTATGAAATTACACCCACTCTATTCATACTGTTTCTATCCGCAGTGTTCCGGAACATTTTTACCAAATTCAGCTGGAAGTGGCGCCCAAATTAGAGGTGCTTGGCAAGCCTGCCAAAGAAATCTGTCCAGTTAAGCATGTTTGAAATGTGAAGGAGCTTCGTGAATCCATATCCCTCGAGTGTTTCAGATCGGCCCGCTAGTTTCTTCAGAGATAAAAGCACTTGTAGAAATCAATCCTCGAAATCAATCCTCAGCTTTATGTTTATCAATATGCTGGTGATTATGGATACCAGTGATGAACTGCAGTGGCTATTGGTCTCTCTGTCTCCCTCTCTCTCCCTCTCTCACTCTCTCTCTCTCTCTCTCTCTGAGAGCTTTGTGGATTTCTTTGCAGCTATAAATTCAAAGGCCTCAAAGGGATTCATGTAGCCATGTTATTATAACTGGTATTTGTGTCATTAAAGGAATAGTTCAGACAAAAATCAAATTTATGCTTTTCCCCTTGGCCCAAATGTAGTCAGTCAGCCAGTGCTTGGTGTCTGAAATTTGATTGCACTCGAGCTGCGAGGCTCAAAAGTAATGGAAGATGATAATCAAGAGTTAGCATTGTGCAAACTGCAAGCCTAAGTCGTCACTCACTCGCCTCAAACTGTGTCGAGTTGTTAAGTATCTCTAACAGACTTGCTTATGTGGTTCCTGGCACTGCATGACATACTGTTATCTATATAATAGACATATGTAGGACATAGGGCCATACGACCAAGCGGCCATCTTGAAGCCTGATTTTTGTCCGTACTTCTGTTCATATTTATAGATTAATGCTTATATTTATAGACTGCACAGTATATAGACTGATAATGAATTTTGGACAGTATGAACTGAATTTGTCAGAATTCTCTCTATAGTATATATTTGGCTCATAGTTGTTACTGGATAATTCATGGTAGTTGCCTTAGGACAGAAATCAGCAACATGTGGCTCCGGAAAAAGCTGAACATTGAGAGACATTTTACAAGAAACTATTCTACTTTTGCAGAAAAGTTTCCTGCCAGAGATGCGAGAAAAGCAGCTATGGCTGAGCTAAAGCTTAAAGCAGAGCAAAGTAAGTCATATTTTTTAATCTATACTAGTACATTAGCATGCACTGAGACATATTTACAGCCAAAATGTTAAAATAGACATAAAATGTTGTGGCTCCCAAGATGGTTTGATTTTGGTTGAAAGGAGAAATGGGCTCTTCTTAACATTTGGTTTGCCAACCTCTGCCTTAGGATATAAACCTAGATAAGCTCTAAAGGGGAATTCCACCAATTTTTTTTTTCATTTTTCCGCCAATTTCAAAATGGATAATTTAGTGGTTGAGATGTAAACAGTCATTCAGAGTGGTTTGATGTGAAATGGTTTATTCGCTGACTCGCAATTTCTTTACAGTGGTGGTGATAGGAACCAGGAATCACAATGTCTACACCACAAATATAGTCTCTTTATTTACTATGCAAAACAGTAAGTGTGCCCTTCTGAAATGTTTTTGTATAATGCTGATGATCATAAACACAGCAAAAATGTGAAAAAAGCATGTACACGGTGATTCAAAAAGATTCATCTGATTTCAAAGTGCCATATTTTTACAATCATGAGGTGCCTAGGAACCAATCACATACCAATTGAAAGAGGGGGTCAAAGAGTTTCTGACTGTCACCAGAAGATGGCTCCTTTCAGTCTGTGAGGAGATGAGACCCCTGAGCAGAAAGCGCTTTGCGTTCTCCACTTCGATTTGAGTGAATCTGTCATAACTGTACAACGTGTTTTTCGTCGGCAGTGAACCTCCAACAGCTCAGAGCGTTCATTGTTGGTTCCACAACACTGGATGATCTCCGAAATCGCACTGAAAGAGCCGTGAGTACAGTGACACTTGACACGCTCAATGGAGTGTGGGATGAATTTGACTATTGCGTTGATGTCCGCTGGAGGAGGTTCATACCGAGCACTTGTAAAATTACATAATAAACTTTAGGCTCAGTTAAGCCATTTACAGTTTACTGCATTGTTCTGTAATGATTTACAGTTGAAATAAATCATTTTGAAATCAGATGAATCTTTTTGTATCGCCCTGTATTTCTCTCCACCATAAATGAATAAAAAATAGTCTGTAACTTGGTCTCAAAACTGTCATAAAACAAGACATACGACATCAAATTCATAGCTACTTCGTGTAATAACTTTCTGTGAAGAAGCTTTTAGAGGCATTAAGCTCTTCAGACGTCTGGTTCCTATCACCACCACTGTGAACAATTCTGATTTCTAGTTTCTCTAAAATGGAGCATTTTATTAAAAAAAACCATTTGTTTATGCACACATTTTGAAAAATCAGTGAAATTCCCCATTAATAATGATAATTGAATAATAAGTCTGCATTATAAGAGGCTAAATAAAGGGCAAAACTGATTGCAAACAATGAGCTTTAAGGTGTCAAAACTCTCTCCTCTGCCTGCCGATCTCCGTTTCCCTTTTTTTGCCCAGTACATATTGACCAGGTCATTCAATAAGCCCGATAAGGGTGTCACGGTGCCCTCAAGATCTCTAAATATTTTGCCAGCGCTTTTCTTCAGTTACAGTGGCAGCTAACTGATCCTGTCCTTTCCCAAGGGCTTTTGGGTGTTAAGTGTCGGACTGGGATGTATTTAAACCCTTAAGGAGGAAAGGAGGGATGTTCTATCACATGACCTTAGTTTGGGACAAACCCCTGCCCTCATACACACACGCACATGCATGCAGAGCGTGAAGAAAGTTCCAGAGAGCGAAGTAGGACAGGTCATTAAAGATTAACATGAGGGTGAAAGGTATGAAATATTGAACGCGAACACCAAAAGAAAGGCTAGTTAAATGAATTACATAAAAATAGGGAAACATTGCAGGCCCAGGTGACTGGATGGATGCGGCGGCTCTCGTCAGAGAAAGCCGGCTGTCCTTGCTGAGCGGGACGGAGCGCCAAAACAGCTTCCGCGGTCTGCCATCAGGAAGTGCAGGCAATTTTGAAGCCTGAGCTGCTGCCTTCCAAACAAAATACAGCGTCATGTATAAATCAGAGCGCCCCTTAAGCGCAGGCAATCTGGCCCGCACAGACACACATTCATGCCCGAGTCATATACAAGTCTCAGATCTTCCCTGTCATAACAGTCCCTGACTGTGTAGAAATGATGTTTACTTCCTTTGCGTCAGGGCAGGGCTGTTTCTGCACATCTGGAGCTCTAAATGACATCCATGGCCACTACCGTGGGCTATTTATTGCACAGGCTTGCCTGGACTTAAGCCCATTGGCCCAGAGTAATTCAGGGCCTCTGATTGGCAATTTATTTATTTAAACCACACACATGCACCAATGATTATCTTTTTACATGCTGTGATTCGTAACTGTTGATTGGACAAATTTATTCAAAACATCAGCTCTAATGCTGATTGGCTTCTGCATCCTGTGCATTAGTGATGGACATTCTGGCTAACGTCACTAAGTTATTTTAATCCGACTTTAGTCTATCCTCCAACGCAGTGATTATCAACCTGTGGGCTGTGGACCCCCAGTGGGCCATGCTGGCACTCCTAGGGGGCCGTTGGCCATCTTTTTGTTTTTTAACTGCAAATATATCAGCAATATATCAGCAATATAGACATTTAACCAGATGTAATTTAAAACAGACAAATATTGTTGATTATTTGCAAGAATAAAACGTCATATTTATATAATGCTCGTTTATTGTTCTGGCAAAATGGTAGCTAGTTACACTCTTAAAAAAGATGGTTCTTCAAGGGTTCGTTGGTAAAGAAAATGGTTCTGTATACAACCACAAACACTCAAAGAACCATTTGCATGATTAAATGGCTCTAAGCATGGCGAAATGGTTCTTGAGATTGATGGAGAATGTGGGTTTTATATAGGGTTCTATATAGCACCAAAAATAGTTCCGCCATGTCAGGCTTGTAACAATGGAAGAACCATTTTGGTGCTATTTAGAACCCTTTCAAAAAAGATCTATATAGAACCATACAGCACGTTCTCCATCAATCTGAAGAACCATTTCACCATGCGAAGAACCTTTTAATAATGCGTAGTTCTTTCTGTGTTCATGGTTCTTATGTAGAACCATTTTCTTTACCAAAGACCCTTGAAGTAGCATCTTTTTTAAGAATGTACGTGGATATTTTTAGTACAAGTCAATGTAAAATGTTGAACTTTTTCGGTTGTTTCTGAGCAATACCAGAACCCTTTTTGGTGCTATATAGAACCCTTTCATGACGTTAAGAACCCTTTAATCATGCAAAGGATTCTTTGAGTGTTCATGGTTCTATATAATTCATTTTGTTTACTAAAGAACCCTTAAAGTACCATGTTTTTTAAGCATGTATTTATACTGCTGCATATGCGTGCGCAGTGTTCAGCACCATAGCTACTGCACAGTTATGCGTTTTGATTGACGGGCCTAGACCGAGGGCAGGCCCACCTGCAGTGCCTGACAAGTCTCCTGTGGTTTGAACACACAATACAGCCCCCAGGTTGCCAGTTATTG
This sequence comes from Piaractus mesopotamicus, assembly GCA_023558415.1. Lineage (NCBI taxonomy): Eukaryota > Metazoa > Chordata > Actinopteri > Characiformes > Serrasalmidae > Piaractus > Piaractus mesopotamicus. The sequence goes on from JAILXH010208012.1 coordinate 42,926, forward strand.
TTTAAAAGGATTGATCTTTTAAACTTCATTAATGTAACTCAAGACCAAAACACTCAAGACATAAAACAAGGCAAAAACAAGGCCCGGGCAGCCCATTCTCCGCCTGCCTAATTAGCCTGTTTTGTGAACGCATGCTTGACCTTCATGTGAGCAGGGGTTTTTTTTTAAGTGTTGCTAATTGCTTTTCTTGTATTTTTCACACCCTCGGGAAGTCGAAGTGTCCTAAGGTGAGCACAAGTTTGCAGCGAGTTGGGCTGGCAGCAGATATTGATGGGTGCAGACGTTAGGGTTAATTGAGCTGACAGTTCAGCCCCCCGTTCAAACCTGCTGTTAATTAAAGGCGGCTCGGAGGTTTCTGCTGCTGGACTTTCCAGACTTTCGTAATTGGACTGTGTGAGATTAAGAGGAGAGTCTCGAATGGCCACTGTTAAGACATTGAATTTCTGATTGTTGTAACATTACAGTTCTGCTAGATTGGGAGAAAGACACTCGTTTGGCATTTGCCCACACTGAGAGGCCCATAGCATGACAAACTTTCTTTTTCTTTCTGTTTCTTTTCTTGCAAGAAAATGTTTTAATGTAGCACATAAACATTGCTGAAGTTTCAAAAACATTCCATTCGCTCTTCATTCACATGTGGAGACGGAATTTTGAAATCATGCTTGTGATGACTTCCATTTTTATCTAAATTCTCAGAAAAAAGGTATGAAACCGTCACTGGG
>JAILXH010208070.1:15965-27544 GCA_023558415.1 Piaractus mesopotamicus
GCTGCTCCACAGCAAAAACAGTGACGCCAGCCTCGACTCGTCAGCTAGCGTTAGCTAGCGAGCTTCGGGCTGACTGACAGGAACCGACGAATAACATAAACCACTCGCTCCCGGAGACCCATACGAGCAAAATCTCAAACGGCTTAAACAAAAACTCTGGGTCGTCTACCCAGTTATAACTGTTTCAATTGCTGTCAGGCGCTAGAGCCCCACAGAAACCCTCTTACAGATCATCCCCGGCTAACCGTCCGCCGCGGAGACTCTTCTTACAGAGACTCTCCTGCATGACGTGAACCAAACCGCAGCGAGGAGTTTTCACCGCAGTACTCAGTGCATTTCAAAACAAAAGTCCCTTTGCGCCATAGTTACGGATACAGAGTCGTGGCCAAAGTCTTAATACGCCATGATTTTATCTTCTTATCAGCTCTTCTGTACAGATGAGATTCCTCTGCACTACACTTTTCTTTCTTTCTGTCTTTCTTTTTTATTGTGAGGAAAGGAGGTGAAACCTGAGGCTGAGGTTCATGCCTTAATGACATTACACCTCAGTAGGCCCATTGTCATTTACTGGGAAAATGTAACTACTCAGGACAAAAACTATCGGCTTTGGAATAATTTGGTTTATCACAGGATACTACAGCCGTGACTTGAATGAATGATTGGCGAAAATGCCATTCATTTTTCTCATAGGCAAAATATCATTTAGCATTGGAGACCGTAATTTTAAGCGTCACTGACTACAAAAAATGAGACACATCCTCAGAGGTCTACTGAAACACGAGGCAGGCAAGTACGTCACAAAATATATGGCGGGCTTCACATGGTGAAACTTTAATGTAACCTCAGTTGCTTTAAACCTACATGAAACTAAATTGCACTTGAGCTGCATAAACTAAAGCCTTCTGCAACTCATCTGAAACTCATTCGCAACAGTTACAAGCATCTTAATTAACTTCATGGAACACGTTTCATGAAACAGCCAATCAAAACGCTGATAACGCATCACGTTGAACGGTAATTTCAAACGATTGAATCAGCGGTTCAGTGGGCAAAGAAAATAAAATATCATTTATTTTTCACCTGAAAGGTGGACTTTCCTCGATTGGATTAGAGTTGATTGATTGGTTTATCATTTTGTCAGTTTCCTGAGCCACAACAAGCAGGAGCTTCTCAATGTTAGTTTCCACCAGCTGCGTTAACTAGCCATGCTGCCGCTAACAGCGGTGTAAACGGCTGCTTGTGCCACCGTGGTTAGACTGCTGTGATCGTGATCGTTACAGGATGATTCCGGTCACTGGTTGAGATATAAACGGGAAAGCTCGTAACGCTCAACATGACGTCTTGATACGGGAAAGTCGCGCGCTTTAAGAAAAACAGCCAATCGTCTTGGCTACGCCGGGAGCGCGAAAGCCCCTGTTGTCGCGGAGATCTGCATAGTAGTGGAGTAGCCAGAACAACCCAAACAACACAATTTATTGTTCGTTACTGAGCCAAACGCTACAAACTACCTTTTGAGGTTTGTGTTTTATCAGTGATTTCATGTATGTGTTAGAAACGTTAATTTGACCTTCAGTTTCGAAAATGTAGGTCTCTCCCCATTCAAAGAGATAGGAGCTCATCTTGCATGGCTGGAAATAACTGCCCAGCAGCGTTGCAAACATGGCCGCCAAGTGAGCAGACTTACCAATGTGGACTTTGGTGAGACAAAAAGTTAGGCCATAACTGTAATGGCTACTTAAACATTTAATTCTCGAAGGCCTAACATACACACATAAAAAAAAAAAAAAAAAAAGGTGAATATAGTAGAAAAAACATAGACAGATAAACACAGTTAAAAAGAAGGATGACAACTGGAGAAATATATGAAAATGATAATGCTGCAACTAAATTACACTTTGCGGATGACTTTATAGCGGGAGTGATGCAGTATATCAAAAAATACAAGCTGCTAATTTAGCTAACTAGCAGAGAAATGTAATGTGTGCCGATTAGTTTATGAATTGCTTTGCGTCATGACAAATTGCACGAAAGTTGCAGACACCTCACAACAAGCAACTGTTTACATGGAAGTTACACTGTGTAAAGCCAGCCTAAGAGCCTGTCGTATTACAATAAGGAGAGGATTTGAACGAGGCTGCTTAGATTTCATATTGGTGTGTATATAATGCTCTAATGGGGAATTTTCATTTGAAATGAACTACTGCCCAGCATTTCCTAAGCCTTTCTTTTTTATTCATTTGAGATTCATTTTGGCATCTGGCAACAGTGTTAGTTAGTTTATTTATTTATGAATTTGCGTACATATAAAATTGTCATATACACTCCTGGACAAAAAAAAAAAAAGGGGGCAAGCCCAAAATGGCAAAATATTTAGCTTTTCATAGTTTTAACAACAAATCTTTAAACAAATAGATAAAGTAACTTAGTATGAGATAGCGTAAGTCATGTGGGTAAAACTGCCGGCAACCTTTTACAGAAAAACAGTTAATGTTGTTCCAATCAGCAGTGATGGCTTCAAACAGTTGAAAAACGCTTCCAATTCTGTAAGACTAATTGTTCTCTACCGAGTTTGAATCTGGACTCCAACCAGGCCAAAACCACCAGTAAGAACCATTAGTATTTTTTGCACATACTAGTTAAACTGCATTGAACAAAAATATAAATGCAACATTTTTTACTGAAAAGATTTTACTGAAATCCTGAAAACAGGATGGGTCGTGAAACAGAATTCCCACATTAGTATCTGGTGTGGCTGCTGTTCTCCTGTAACAGCTCAAAACATTCATTGGGAAAAAAACTGGCTTTTTAAATCAAACTGCTGCAAAATGGGAGCAACATCAAAAGTATTGCGTTTATGGTTTTGTTCAAGATACTCAAAACTAAACACTGGAAACAGAATGACAGTACATGCAGACGAATTGAAATAGCCAAAACTTAGACCATTGATAAGTGGGCCTGTTTGTTTAAAAGAAATCAATCTGTTTCCATTGTTATATATTATACATATTTAATTAGACTGTTTTAAATAAAGTTCTTGATTATATTGTTTGTGCATTTGCATAGGTGATTTTATAAATCCCCACATAGCTGCTTTTGACTCTGTTACTTCTTAGAAATGTTGTGTGAGTTGATCTTTTTCTTTAAAGGCTGGTGGCTGTATTGTCAGGCTGTGTTTATCTAGTTTGTAGGCTACTTCAGGACATGACAATCAGGAAGAGTCTGTTTAAACTGTGAAGTTGATCAGTCAAGTTAAATCCAGTGTGGCAATGTAATCCTCAAGAAATTTTATCTTGTCAATCTGAAAGTCTGTGTAATCACACAGTCTCCACTAGATGTCAGCAGACTAAAGAGTAAATCAGTCAGTCTATTCTGGCCTGATTTCCACGTAGTTCATACTTGATCATCAGCGGTTACAGATGGCTCAGTGTAAGCAGGCTAGACTTCGAAATTTGGGACCTTGAAACAATGTGCACATAAATAAGGAAATATATAGATAAGAATTAAAATAAAAATGAAATGAAATAAAGCAAATCTGACTCTTGTTCAGTGGCTCATTCTGTGATTTGATTTTCAAGTGTATTTCATGAAGTAAGAAAATCTTAAGATACAACAATTTGTTAGCTGGATTGTGAAGCAATTATGTGGTTCTAAATGCCTAGTACCTAATTTTGGACATTTATATACTTAACTCACAGATGTTAGTGTACTTATTCAGTAGAAAATCCAGCTTGATTTATATCACCACTACAGTGATGCTCATATCGCTGTAGAGATTTTTGCACCTTTCTCCCGCCCAGAACTCCAGCGGCCTCCAACAGTGAGATAATTAGGTGAGGGACAGCAACCTTCTAGGCATAAACCAAGCACGCACTCATGCTCCAAACATAACAAAAGATTAGAAAACGGGTGTCTACGGGAGTCTAGACTGTATTCAGGCTTTTATTTCAGGAATCTTTTTTCTCTGTTTACTGTAAGGACATTAAAATATTACATGAAATTTGGAATAATATTGTGTGAGTCTTGTGTGATAAATAATGAATATTTAAGGGAGATGAGTAGATCATATTAGATCATAATTAATCATAAGTAGATCATTTTAGATCATGAGTAATCATAAGTAGTTCATATTTAAAATAATATTTTAAAATCATATTTAAAACACATATTTAAAATACATGAGACCAAAATTTTTTTTTTTTTCTGAGAAATATTTTAAGCGATGAAAAATGGTAAAAAGCCAATGCACTTTTTAAAAAATGGAACAACAATTGGAACAATGGAATTTTCTAACATGCAGCAAAGCAGATAGTGATAAAACAGGTGTATATTACTTTGCAAATATTCTGTCATCCCCTAGATTTTTTTCTTTCTGTATGATGAAATCTATGATTTATTATTCTTGTCTTATTATCAAATGAGGTTCGTTCATGCTGCATGATGAGAACTAGCAATTAGTGTATGCAAATGAGGAAGGACTACAGCAAGCTTTCTCTAATTTCTTGACAGATGAACAAAGAAAAGTGCACAGAGCTCTTATGGCTTTGCGTCTGTAGTTTTTTTTTTCTTCCTTATGAATTTGTGTCTGTAGTTTTAACTATAAGTGCCCTAGTACTGCTGCTAATGTATAGTTCAAATCCACTTACTTAATATACCATGATTTTAAAAGACTTGGTTGATCCAGAGATGGATGTGTTAATGTCTTGATGGCTCGTTGACAGTCGCTCTTTGCTAAACCAGTACGTTGCTTCATAACACCCCGATACCTCAACTGTGTGCATAGGATCATGCAGTATAATCTCTAATTAACACAGTGCTATTTGCACTGTCTGATCAAGCGGCCTCGCTAACCAAGAGATAATCCGATAAAATTGAAAGTTTACAATACCTTTTCATCTCTCACTATGCTGATGTTTGCCTTGGCTTCTTATTGCTATTATTCACAAATAAAGGCTGGTATAGACTTTGAAGTCCGGGGTTTTCGTGCAAATGTGCATTCCTGTTCTGACACAGTTATTTTGAGCGTTTGATTGTTGGCCCTGCCTTTCTAATTAACCAAAGCAAATTTACTTACTGAAACACTGATGTGCTTTGAAGATGTAGCAAACAGTAGTGTAGACTTCTTCTCAAACTCTGTGTTATTTGTAGATCAAAAGGAAAATCAGTGCCAACCCTCCTGCACTAACATTGTCCAACACTGTAGGACACATAATACATCCACTTAATTAACTGAACCTAAAATGAACTTAATAAGAACTCGCATGTACAGCAAATACAATTATTGTACTTCTAGACTACCGCACGGTAAAATATGTGTTTTCTTTACAGATGCTACCTTGTACCGAGCTGCCTCTTCTCAAACATTTGGAGCACTGGAGTATGTGTATGTGCGGTGGAGAGATTGAGAGACAGAAAGAAAACAGACGTTCCGTGGGATTTGATTCACTTGACAATGGAAGTAAGTATCAGATCCTCTCTGTCTCTCAGTTAGTGTTCTAAATTTTTCAGAAGCAAACTTTCTTTCCCAGAGTCGGGGCATGAGTTCTGCACCAAAATGTTTGATGTTATTCTCATCTGCAGCAGAGCGAGATGAAGTGAGTGCTTAATTTATGAGGACATAACAAGGAAGCTATTAAGCAAACATATTTCCCAGCTTCGACTGCCATGAAAGAAGCACTCAGGGCAAGAAAGCCAGTAGTTTGGTTTTCAAAAGATAATTGCCTAAATGTTTACAAGTGACTGATACTAAGAGTTGAAATTGCAATAACAGTTTTAAGAATGCATCATCCAGCTTTTAAACATGCTCATACGAAATACTCAAATGTATAATTGTGCCGAGCACGAAGGTGACACTGAAGATTGAAAGGGAGCTCCGTTTCTTTCTCTATTATTTCTTACTTTTTTTTTTTTTTTTTCGAATAACAAGAGGCTATAACCCATTTGTGCAGCAGTATGGCAGAATAGAATATCCAATTTCCACAAGTGGAGCAGTGGGAAGTATTTAGGCTACTTGAAGTATATCTCTTAATGAGAAAAGACAAAAAGGAATCCATGTGCATGTTTTATGCAATCTGTTTCTGGGTGCACATGAATAATTATTTATGATCGCGGAGCCTAAAAGGAAGGCATGGGGAAAGAGAAAGAGAAAAAGAACCTGGTAAAAAATTTAAAAGGAGACGTTAAATGAATATTTAAGGGAAGATGAAATATTTAATGGAAACAAATGAGCAAAACATTTAAAGCAGCATGATAAATAATAGTGGGATTCTTAAGGAACATGCCCCCCCACACTCCTTCTTGCTGGGTGGAATCACAAACATTTGGCGCAGTTCGCCACAAGGCCCTCAGAATTCATGCCACGCTCAGACTGGTGTCTGATCCCGGCCACAGCAATTTGTTTTCCATATGGCAGTCGTTAGAGGGGTTCGATGGGTCTGCAACTTAGCATGCATGGCCTGGCACATTGCAGATGAATATTAGCTTTTTGTCCAGAGCAGTTTGGATGGATGCCACAGGCCAGTCAGGATTTAATGCCTCCACTGGTCTGGTACAAGTTCAGGGCAGGACGCTGGCATGGACAAGAGGGAGAGATGATATTTTTTTATGCTAGAGGAGAGGACATCACATTAGGAGGCCAAATGAACTCGGAGAGCTATGACATAGGGTGGAATTCACTCTTTCAACTAACAGAAAGATTCACAAGCAGTTAGTGGTAATATTGTTAAAAATATGTTACAATATAAATGTGGTACTCATATTATTATAAATTATGTGTTTAGATAGACTTTTCTTCTTTGATTAGTTACTCTGGTGCAGAGCATGTTTTGTATATGTACTGCCATGAGCACCAACAGTGCCTCTGCCAGCAACTATATATTAGTGCCAGACTTGTTTTCGTTTTGGAGTCTGGTTTCTGCACCCTAAAGGCTGCTGATGCATTTCTGATTAGTGCTCATATTCAAGTCATCTGAGCTTTAAGGAGCCACAGGGTGACTGCAGATGTTTCCATGACAAACCCGGTGTACTCATCGTCTGCAGCATCATCTCCGGGTATGTCTTATTTGGAGCAGGTACATTTAGTGGAGCAAGGCCGGAGCACTCTCCCTAAGCATTTGATGCGCTGTACAGCTTTCATTGTCCCACCTTTGATACTTGAAGTTGTAATTAGTATACCAATACTTATTACTTCGTTTGTCAGCTAGAAGATAACAGCTGCTCATGTCAAGTCATAACTCTTTCTGTCTTTTTTGAATTCAAGCCAAAAGTATTGTAATTCTACCTTTCTCCTCTAATGGTGCTTAAAATGTTATGGTCATTTCACTTTACTAAGTCTGTCACATTTATTACATAATCACCTGATCGCAATTATTAGAGCTGACCACGTATATTTTCCACAGTTGTTTGATTTCACAATCTTCTGTTTATGTAGCAACAATCAGAACTGAATTGGATGACAATTAATCTCCTTGATGTCTCTGTAGTTTACTCTAGACAACAATGAGATCAGATGGAAAGACAAAGGATTCTCCTGCTGATATTTTGCCTGAGAAAAAGAGCCTTGTAATCTCATGTGTCTCCTCTCTTAACTCTCGTGTCCTGTTCTGGTCTTATGCTATTTATCCTAATAAAATTTAAGAGAATCACGACTAAGTCTCCTAAGCCATCAAAGAGCAAGATTTCAGCAATAAATTTCCCTCTAGTATGTTTTGTGACATATTGTGGCATAATTTATCACAGTAATGATAAATATTGTCATATTGTCCAGCCCTAGTAGTGTCCACAGTTAGAAAGCAAGACTAGCAACCAATTTGGCCATTTTAGGCTTGTACTTTCAAAAAAGTCTTTAAATTTTTATTGAATTTTAAATTGCAATTATTTTTATGAAAATTTATCGTCAGCTGAACTTTCATGGTTGTGACGTATAAAATAGAGTGAAGACTGTAATGAGATGTGTTGCATCTGGAAAAGTGGTGCAAATATACAAAGGTGATAGCTCATCACACCCCTTATTTAATATTGCTGTTTTTTGGCAGCAGTCACTGGCCTCTTGTTTAATTTCCATTTTTCCAGATCTGAAAATAATTAAATCAGCAAACAAATAATTAATTGAGTCAATGAGAACAATTAGTTCAAAGACGCCTTTGAGAATTGGCTGTGCATAGTGAATTGGTTAATTATCATACTACAAAATAATTGAGTGGAGCGAGTGCTCTGGCTGCTTCCCGTTTGTGTGCATGAATGCGTGTTTGTGTGAGTGTGTGTTCATGTTTGTGAGTGAGTGACTGACCGATATTTCTGAATGGAGTTTGTTAGACATTGCTTTTTTGCTTAGAAGCTGCTGCTTTTACATTTAACGTGGATTAGCTGAAGGTAGCTTAAATACTGTAACATTCTTTTGTCCGATAACTCTTTATAGCACCCCTTTACCTCTTAGATTGATTTCTGTTTATCCCCATTAGAGCATGCAACGCAGGTTTCCTGCACTGACCCATGACTGAAGCGATGTGCTGGCACCTGTGTTTAACTCTATTATAATGCATGCTGAAGGTTGTGGCACTTATGTCAGTGACCTGTGTGGCCCATCCATCAGGACTTGTGTGTGTGCTGACAGCACGGAGCGTCTGGGGGCCGCAGGAGCCTGCTTGGGCTGCGCCATCGCTCTAACCCTGCCTGCAGTCCGAGATCATTACCTCGGTGACTTATGGTGGAGCGGCCCTGACTGAACACTTTTATTTCCCCTCGCGGCTAGCTCAACGGACACAGCCCTTCACGTTCTGTTAGCGTGCTCATGGCTCTATCGTAAGGATGAGGCCCTCTTTCCTCCCTCCATCTTCATTGCCAAAGTGAGCTCATCACTCTTCCCTGCCTGGCTAAGGGAGCTGGCTGTTTTGACAGGCATTTTAGTGTTAGGTTTTGCTCAGTCAGAGGTAAAAATATTCCACCCTTCCCCTCAGTGCTTACTGTAAGCATGCATCCCTCCCCTCCCCCATATATTTAAGCAAAGTGGTTTATATTTGCATGATCTGTGGTCCAGCAGGGTCAAATACACTGCGTTTATATTCTGTTGCCATCTGAAGGACGGTTTCATAATAATGCTTCCCTTTTCATACCTGAGGGTTTGTATGACTGAATGCATAATTGGTAACTGAAAGACTTCTTTGAGCGTATTCGTGCCTGGTACATCCTGTTGAATACTATAAGCTGTATTATCCTCCTCAGTCTTTATTGAATTCTGAGTAAAGCAACTCCCAAAAGGTTTGGCCTTCTTTTAGGTTTCTGCCTAATTAATGCATCACCACAATGTTCCTCCAAATGCCTCTCTCCCTATCTAACCTTGTAGCAGAGAAATACACTTTTCCTGCTCAAATTAACCGTCCTCAGAGACTTTTCACACGTTCCTGCTAATCATATTATGGTGGGCAGCAAAGCAAGCTTTTTCTGTTTTTCTGCAGGGCTTCTTTTTTTGATTTTTCCATCTCCTATGTACAGTCTATGGCCACTGCTTTTTTCTTTAAGTATTCCTTCTTATTCTTTTCTGACTTTAGAGGTTGGTATTGCAGGATCATTTGGTCAAGAGAGATTGCACAATTATGTTGTATTTGACTGCAAATAGATTACAGTTCTGTTTTTGAGCATTACTTGTAGACATTGCCGGGGTCCAATATCAGGAGGCTCAAGCTTACGTACAGCAATTGAAACATAAAACTGTAAATAAATTGCACTTACAATTACACTTGTATTGGTATGTTATGCTTCATATTTCAATATTAAAACAGAAAAACAAAAAAGGTATTATCATTTACAAAGTCATTGTATCTTCCCCGTTTGTAACTAAAAGTCTTAGTCTGATCTGCATGCTGTTATAAATATTTTTGCAGAGTTACCCATTAATAATATGACAGTAATGTGGTGATAATTAGGAAGAAAATGGAAGGATTATTAATAACTGTTAAGGCACAAGTCAATACAGCAGAGAAGTGTTAAAAACAATTCCAGGGAATGTTAGTGCTTCTTGCATTTCACCGTTACTGACCATAACTAAACTAAACTTATCTATTTTGAGGTTAATTAGAGCCTAGCGTATATAATATTGATATTTGACAGCTATTTTGCAACTCAGCTGTGTACTTTTTTGGTAGCTATCCGACAACCCCCAAAATATACATTTAATTTAAAATTTAAATTCACAAATTTGATTTGTAACAAGTTTCTGTTGTATTAAACTGTACATTTTTTCAAGCCCTGACTTAAAATTAGTCCCCAGACAGTCATGGATTGGAGCCTAACATTGCTAACAGGACAAACAGGGCAAAAGCTCTACTGAAGCGACTCATATGTTAATTAACATTAGCTGGTAAACATGGCAAGTTGCAGGAAAACAGTGGCCAGGAGCATATGCCAAGTTAATGCCTGATGTTTCCTAATTATGTCCAGTGCCCACAGGGCGGCTGGCCGGATCACTGATCTGCGGATGCCTCGGAGGAGTGAGTAACTCGCAGCCCCAGCTCATTTCTCCTAGCCTGACACCAAATGTAAGTGAAGGTGAATCTCACTTTAATTTACAGGCCAGCCTAGGGTATAAACCTTAAGTCAGATTTTACTACTAAGATGAAGCACGTACTCCGCGAGACAGAGAGACATACACTAGTTGTTAAACCGCGAGTGCCATGTAGTATTTTAACCTGAGCTCGTAAAGCAGAATAATGGCAGTGTTTGCCTCTAAAAGACAACTGTCATAGCGTGCAGTTCAGATAGATGTCCTGGCTTCACTCTGATGGACCTAGTGTGCAGACTAGGACACTGCAGCTTTTCCCCTTTGGCTCTGCCATCCAAAAACTTCATTACACTGATTCAGCATTTTTAAAATGTGCTACTTAATTTTTCCATTTATGGCCCACGTAATTAAAATTTCCGGCCCTGCGACCTGGGATCATTCTGTAGGATAATGAATGGGCTGAGGGCATGTGTGGAGTAGACTCCTGCGTGCCCTCTGAAAGCTCGCAGCTCCCAACACTGTCAAGGTTAACCAGTAGCAGGCAGAACAGTGAGAGAATTAAGAACAATGGACTGTTTCTTATACTTTATAAACCCTGAAAGCAATGTTGCGTGAATTTTTTTTAATAATGTAAAAAAAGTATTTTTGACCGCTATGTAGGAATTTCAAACACTTTTAAACCACTTTTAAAATATTCTACTAGTCTGTTCGTTTCCGATGCACGAGTACATAGAAAGAAAAATTTTTAAAGATTCTACAAAATCCTTGTTTAATATTTCTCTTTAGGCTTTCTATACCATCTGAATGTCCTAATTGCAATACATATGGCACTGTGCCAAAGTCTGAGAAAATTGCTCAAAACGATTTATCTGGATAATAAATATGATTTCACTTGTAAAAACACCATATAATATTAGAAAAAAATCAATGAAGTATAAAGTAGTTATTTCTTGTGTTCAAAACAGAACTTGAGATCTTCTGAGCTAGTTACAAAAACAAAGTTTTGTTTCAGATTTCTGGATCATATTGATTTGTTATACTCCGTCAGCAGCACCGCCACTATACACACACACACACACACACACAC
>JAILXH010208070.1:27891-47278 GCA_023558415.1 Piaractus mesopotamicus
GAAAGTACAGTACACAGATAGTCTATCATCATACTTATAGTACTTCATCCTTTGAATACAGCACTCAAAATATTAGTTAATCAGTAAACTAAAGGTTCTAAAGGTGTGCTGGGACTCAAATGGCAAACCTAATTCAAAATTGAAAATAAATATGTGTTCACTGAGCACATATCAACTCCTCCTAAAGTTTAGAACCAAAAGAGGTTTGTTGATCTCCCTTCACTTTGTGTGAGAATTTGGGCTTTGTGTGAAACGCTATTATGGCATTGACGCACACTGTCAGTGGCTCATATTTCATGATTCTCAGCTTCGATTTGAACTTCTCTAGCTATAAGCACAAAGCTGTTTGAACTGCACTGTTTGAGGGAAATCTATTGACAGGCATCTGTCCATTGATGTGAAGTCAGTGTGTGTGGGTGATGAAGTGATGGTGAGGCAGCTAAACTTCCTATTGCACTTGGTGCCGTCTCTATAATAAATGTTTTACTAATTGCTGAGGCATAATGCCAAATAAACAGCATAGGTGATTTCTCCCTATTTCAACCCCTATTCTGATTTTGTAGTTCCATGAAGAATTCATCATATCCCTCACAACCAAACAGGGCATGACCACAGAAATACTTATTCCTTTCTTTGTGGGGGAAAAAAGACAATCTTTTCTCCCTGGTTTTCTGAGACCTCTCTCTGTATTTCAAGTCATACTGACCTAAAAAGGTTGATCAAAGACTGTTGGAACTTCGCAGCCTGCAGCAAGCAATAAATTGGACCATTCGATGTTTTTGCACTGACAAATTATTCTCCTGAGCCCTAACATTCTTGGTAGCAACTCAATTAGCTGGAGACAGATGTAGCGAGTATTCAAAATTTAATGTTTAATAGATTTTTCAATATTTTATCATCCTTAGTCCTAGTTAGAATGGAAATGCTCAATTTTGTGAAAATAATAACTATTTGCTTATAATTCCCACATAAACTGGAAGTTTGTGCTATGTGCGTGACAGCATCGGTTCTGCCCAAGCCTGTGCTCTCTGTTTAAATCCCTGCAGGCTATTCCACCGTGTTGAAGTGGCTCACAGCAGCTCTCCTTTTATGTGGCTGTTAAAAGACAATATTTCTCCTTTTTCAGAGAGGATAGACTTTCTCCAGACACTATTCCCCCGGCTTTAGACGGAGATAATCAGAAAAAAAAAGTTAGGAAAAGTAACAAACCTAACAAGCTCTCAGAAGTCACATATTAACTCGCCTTTATTTCACCAGGATAAGGTGCACATATATATGTTTTTCATAAAGGTTACTTTAAGTACATGTTTAAAATAAAGTGTTTTATATACAATGAACACATATCACATTATAGCTCATATACTAACATTTTTAAAGCTCAGTTGTATTTAGAAGAAGAAAAAGAAAACCCTGAATGGGACAGCATTACCATTTGATTTAATGCCATTTGATATGAGCAGACTGATAACACAACGCTGCCACGCCTGTCAAGTTCTGCTGTCTGGTTGTCTGTATACCCATAGTTTGGGAAGACTTAAACAGATGACATGCTCTGGTTGAACAATAGGGCAGAAAGACTAATCACATCAAGATGTATATGTCAGTGTAACATATATGCATCATCCTTTCTCATCGATCATCACACCAAAGAGCCAAGGTTTCTAAGTGACAGTCAGATATGCTTAAACTCCCGTTGTTTTGGAAAGGGCATGTCATATTAACCCTTGGAAATGAAGCTGTCCCAGTGTGCTCGAAGCCAGGTTCTTAACAGTGACTGATCTGGGTGCTTTTCAAGCGTCATTTGTCACAGATGGCTCTCCAGCATTGCTCCGCGACATGGGGTTGTAACTGATCTTAATGTGTAAGAATGACGATCATTGAGATCCTATTAGAATTGTACAGCTGGTCAGACCTAGTTATGGACAACTGCACAACTGCTTTAGAATAATAGTATTTAAAGGAAATTCCTGTCATTCTTTAAACTAGAAGGAAACTAGACATAAACTAAACTAGAATGACCATCACTCATACATACATATATATATATATATATAAATACACACATAAAGTCATATAAGCTATTACATATTGCTAACTAAGATGCAGATATATATATGACATAATTTTAAACAAGGGTTTCTGAAATATAGACTTTATTTTATGGACTATGATTTTTTGTGCACTAATTTAAAGTGTCACACAGCAATAGCAAAATCAAAGGGCAATTCCATAAGTTCTGTAAAATTCAGTCCTTGAAATATAAACAGAATCGTTCAGTATGATTTGATGTAAAATGGTTAATTGTGGAGGAACTAGAAGTGATAGGAACCAGGGGTTACAGTGTCGAAAAAGCAAATATAGGCATTTTATTCACTATCCAAAAGCATCAGTGAACCTACACATTATATGGACTTAAGGGTTGATAAAGGTAAAATAGTGATAAAACTAGAAAAGTAACTTTTCTTTAGAGACTACATCTGATCCCTATCAGAACCACTGTAAACAGTATAATCATGTGATAAAAATATTGTAAGATTTTTTGTTCAGATATTGTGATTAAGCATAATATAAGACTAAACCACTGAATAACTGGTGTTCGATTATTGTTAAATGTTGTGTTACTGATGTCAGTGTGGCTCACATGATTGGTTTTTACTGTATTTGTTACAGTAAATAACAATAATGTTCATGGTTTATTTATTTTTTCATGCAGACTCACATTACATACACAAGATTTGACATGCATATTTAACATCAGATGTAATCCAGTGTTAGCATGTGTAAGCATTGTGTTCTTCACATTTAGCTTAATTACTCAGAAAAGAAACAAAAGCATGAAGTGAAAGTCCATAAAATTAGTCAATATATTGAAAGCTATAAATTAAATAAGAGGGCAGGCATACGTAACATGAATGTCCTGTAGAGAACATTGCAGTGCAAACAACCCATTTACTACCTTCCTGCAACAAAATGATCCTTCTGTCTCAGAGGTTAAGTGAAATGCCAATATAGTATTGACGAAATGTCAGTTTCCCAGTAGGAGCCCTTACTCACCGTCCACTATGTTTCTCTTTATGAGCATACAGACACTGCAAGTGTGGCTGGACGCGCACTTGATCACTCAGGGTCAAACCATTCACTATAGTGACAGTTGTAGTGTTTCCCTTTAATGTCAGATCTTCTCACACTGGCTGTAAAAGAGCAAATCACCCATGCAGCATACAGTCCACTAAAGTAATCATCAGAACCTTTTCTCTGTATTTGTCTGCTCTATTATTAGTTGAACAAAATTAAGTCCCAAATTGTTTGAGGATTAGTACAGGCCTCGTCGCAATCTGGCCATGACCTAAGAATGACCCCTTTATGTCGAGAGTCTCTTGTAAGAGCATCCTTTTATTGTTCCATTGTTCATTTAGCAACTCTAAAAATGGACCTGCGCCGACTCTCAGAAGCAGCTGCAGAATTGCAGAGCGCACCATTTCTCTTCAGAGTGTGTCTCTCTGGCCTTAGCAATATGGAATATCACTGGATTTTAGCTGTGTATATGGTCATGAGTGGGAATAGGCAGGACTATAACGCTTTTATAGCTACACATTTGCTCAGTGGATCTGGGACTACCACTGCGCATAATTAACTGCCAATGAAGTGTTCCCCAGAGTCAATCTGTCTGCTTTATTAACAAAGTAATGCAGTTATGCTTTAATTGGCCTTTTTATTGTTAGGCAAATTAGATGAAATGATAGAGCACATGGTTAAGGAAAAGAGACCATTAATGGTTGCAGTGTCCATTACAATATGTTATAAAGGACGTAATGCTGTGTGTTTCTTGATATGTTGTGTTTGTTTCAGCTGCTAAGCACTGTTGTTTCTGGATGTAGTATGTATATATAGATATTATTTTTGAAACACTCTTCTTTGATACAAAGCTTAGAAATGGTTTATATTTAGCATGGCATGCATTCATACATACAGAGCCTCCTATATGTAAAAGGTAATTTTCTTGGCAACTGACATAAACATACATACATTTGTATTAACACTTGTTCTAATGGGTGTCATTTGTCATGAAAGTTGCTTTTATTAATTTTGGTGTCAAGTTCAAATAACATCTATGTCAGGTGACATTAGGTTGTCATGACACTTGGGATGAAATCACAGACTTTGTAGCTGTGACAAAATGCTGATAGTAGAACATGTCAGGCTGGTTAAACAAAAGAGAACTGTGGCATGTGGGTAGTTTCAATTCACCATTTAGAATATTTAAGCTATCAGATCATCAGCATTATATCACTGTGATATACATTGAGCTACAAGTAAGTTGTTGCAACATGCTAAAAAAGCGTCATGACATCCCAATGTCAGACAAAATATGCAAAAGTTTGGGCACCCCTGTTAAATTACTGAAAATAAGTTAACACATCCCCATACAGAGAACACACTTCATGGTTTTTTTTTTATGTAATAATATAAACTCAGCTAATAAATAGAAATTGTGCACTAAAAATTGCAAAAAATGTCATATTTTAGTTTGTTCTTTTGCAGAAGACGTGTAAACTTATTTCACTTGGAAATGTAAAAAACATGTAATTTGACCAGGGGTGTTCAAACTTTTGCATATAACTGTAGG
Organism: Piaractus mesopotamicus; assembly: GCA_023558415.1. NCBI lineage: Eukaryota > Metazoa > Chordata > Actinopteri > Characiformes > Serrasalmidae > Piaractus > Piaractus mesopotamicus. The sequence goes on from JAILXH010208070.1 coordinate 32,519, forward strand.
TGTTAATGTCAACTTGACATCAAAGTTGACAAAGAGTGCCTTTATGACAGATGACACCTATTGGAATAAGACTTTATAAATGTTTATGTAGGTTTATGTCAGTTGTCATGACAAGCTTGTCATGTTACATGTGTCATGTAACCTTGTGCCCTGTAGTGAAGTGTTGCCATTTTTGGCTTGGGGGTTTTAGCAGGTTGTGTGTGTATGTGTCTGTGTGTGTATAAATGTGTTTTCTTACACAGTCTGTCATTCCAAGGCAGTAAATATGGCACTTTGCTTTGCCTCTTCATCAATGCTGCTTATGGCAAGGTAAAAATGTGTCATTTTATAATAGATTGCATCAGTTTAATACACTTCAAGGTCTTTTGTAAACTAATTGAATTGAAAGGCAAACATATTATATCTCCACTGCAAAAACTTTACTCAAGCAAGATTCAAAACTGACATTTGCCATAGTTGAAGGTTCTTCCTGAGGCAGAACCGGTTCTTTCAGCTATGAAATAACGTCCGTGCTATCATTGGCTGTCAGCGCTTTGACCGATTAACCATGTTCATGGTGAAAACTGTAGTATCTTGTCACTATTAGTGATTATGTGCATATACAGAGGATATTTTTTACTCTTTAACATACCTATAAATCACAGTGTCATGATAGTCTGCCTACCATCTAATGGTAAACAGATATTGTAGTGGGAAATCATGCCACTGAAGTACCACATTTCTCTTAAAGTGCTTGAGGAGGATTGTTGTTAGGAGGCTTTGGTTAGAGGCAAGTAATCATATTTGTGCTGAAACGGCTGCTTTTCTATTAAATGTCCTGAGGGCTGCCTCTTCCTGAAGTATACTGCATGAGCGGCAGAGTCAGTCTTTTTGAAGCAGTAGATGCCCTTAATAATGAATTATGATTCTTATGCTGTATTGTGTGTGTTGATGTGGCAGTAAGAGAGTGGTGCTAATTTCAAATTTGGATAAGCCCTGTTTTTAATAGATAAACATTTAATATTTGTAAACAGGAAAATCAATTTCAGCACATTTTTTTTCCTCTAATTGTTTTCTACATCACTTCATTAGTTAATTACTACCATCTCTATCATCCTGGATCTTCTGCCAAATTTGTTGGAACACCCAGTGGAAAAGAAAACCTGTTGTGAGCAGGTAATTATTTACATCTTTTTCATGGACAACATGTGCATCTCTTCCTGTAAACATGTTTCTTTCCAAAGTGTCACTGAGGTGTCATGGATTAGGTCATCATATCTTCTAGCCAGCGGTCCCCACCTGCCCGAAAGTGCTGTTTGCTCATGGAGGGTAGCCAGGCAAAATCAGCAGTTGGCAATTCGCTTCAAAAAGTATTATCAAGGGGCCTTGGCAGAGAGTTTAGCTTTGAAAGAGTTGCATTATTCACAATTTGGATTCAGAAAGTTCCAAAAGAGAAAGGAAGGTAAAAAAGGCGGTCTCCACTTTTACCACCAGAGACATTTTCTCCAAAGCGTAGCTCTGAGAAGACAACCACGGGCTTGAACTGGGGCTGTAAGGACATCAAACACATCTTCCATGTCTTGAAGGGATACTAGAGGCCCTTCTTTTTTCCTGTGGTCTTATATTTTGCTGGCATAGAGCTTCAGAACTAAACAGCGGGGAGGCAACAACAGAGAATTACCTGCAAACTGGGTTAGTACTGGGCAATATATATTGTGTGTACCGGTATGATAATATTGGTATCACACAATAATATGGTTTTTATGCTTAGAGATATTGATTGATAACAAAAACCATAATGTATAGTACTGTGCAAACGTCAGAGACCACCTTTCATTAATTTAATATCCAGTCAAACAGCCATTAAGTGAAGATTATTTATTTTGTCAGAAAAAAGCAGAAAACATATGTTTACATAAAATTGCACAAAAGCCTCAACAACTAAATGTAATTTTTTTTCAGTATTTAGTGTATCCACACTTTACCTTTATTACAGCTTCCATTTATTCAGAAGCCTTACTTTCTGTTTTTTTAAAGAAATCTACAGGGATATTTTTCCACACCTCCAAAGTTCAGTTTTACACATTGGATGCATTTTTGTATCTCATGATCCAAATAATCCCAAATGTTCAGTGAAGAGTTCTGGACTCTGGGGTGGTCAGTCCATTGTTTTGAGAACACCAGCAGCTTCTTTGTTTGACTTGCAAATTTTCTTCTTATTTTGTCTATTTTCTTTTCTCAGTAATAGTTTCCTGACAGCTACACATCATTTCAGACTCATAGTGTTGAGTCGTCTTCTCACAGTGGAAGGATGGACAGAAACACACACACAAACACATCATCTAAACTGCTTATCCCTCTGGGTCATGGAGGGGAGCTGGAGCCTATCCTAGCTGTCATTGGGCGGAAGGTAGGATACCCCCTTGGCAGGTATTGACAGAAACACCTGTGGATTTTATTCAGATCTGAAGCAAGAGTGGAGCTTGATTTTTCCCCTTTTCTCAAAGAGAAAAGCTTTAAGTACTGTTAATCTGATGGTTACAGATTTGGTGGCATTTGTTTGGAGTCACATTTCCTTTGTGTCTTTTAATAATTTTTTTGAACTCCAGTTTTGGAAACTTTTTTCACTTATTTTCTTTTCACTTTCTCCTTCCTTACTCAAGTGGATTATCTTATATCTAATCCTCTCAGAAATATCTCCTAAAGATACTATGTGCAATTTGCCAGGTCCTTCATATTGTTCTGAAAGAATAGTTCAAAATGCATAAAGACTACATAAATACTAAGTTTCCTCTCTGGTAATTGGTTTCTTTCTGGTTAACATTTACAACACTGTGCAAGATTTATTTTGGTGTAATTTCAAGGTAAGCATAACAGAAAAAAACAACCCAATCAAAATAAGCTATATCTGGTTGGTAATATGTTTGTTTAACATAGAGTTGCAGTGCTCAAGGAAACTCAGGACTTTGTTAACTTAATTAATGCTAAATTTTGCCATAATATATTATGTACATGAAAAACATAATTTAATATTGAGCGTTATCAATATTGTCCCATACTCAACTGGGTCTTAGCACAAAGTCTGTGCTGTTTCAGAATGCATCATTAGTGTTGTGCCAGAGATGGATGGTGACTTTCTGCACCAGTTGAGAGAAAGAGCAGAGGGCATGTTCTTGTCTGGTCCCACAGCCTGCCAACTGACCTGCCCTTGGTTCTTATTTAACAGTCAGGAGGCCCTGACCCGAAGTGTTAAAAGAACAAAAGGGGAAAGAGAGTGAGAGAGCAGGGAAAAAGGCTTGGCAGCAATGGGGTCCCATTCTCCCTAAAGAAATTAGAGGTGGTAATCTTTCAGCAGCGACTCCGTTATCCTCTGTGACCGGTTAAATGTTATGGATGCATACGGCTCTGTCCTCCATCCTGATTCTGCATACTTGCCTGCCTGCGTCAGGCCAGAGGGCCATGGTTGGACGTTTCCAATTTTGCCATGCAGCCCTTGTGCTTGACACTTCAGAATTGACAAATAGCAGCCGCTTTTGAAAGAAGGTTACATTTAAAGACAGTGAGAGACGACGCATTGGTGTACTGTCTGCAATTGTCAGGGAAACTAATGATAAGATATCATAAGACAGCGGCATACCATGAAAGATAGAGTGCGCTCTCTTGCACCTTAATCAGCCGCTGTCTGTCCCTCCCCACATTCATCTTGATTTTGCATAGACATGCACATATTCTGCCCGCCGCTGAATGGATACATCAGATTGTCACGGAAAGTGTCACACAAAGACTTATTTAAATTGTAAGTAGCAAGGCTCTTTGTTGTGTTGTTAGTGATGAATGGAAAGAAATAATCATGACAAAGAGCACAGAGGCTGCCTCGTCCTTCCACACTGATATACGTGTGATTCCCTGGGCAGTGCTGACTACGGATGAAATGTAATGTCACATCTCTTAAGGAAAATTTAGATTGAAAGCAGATATTAGTCTTCAGTCGAAGACAGACACTTGTATGTACATAGTTCGCAATTGCAATTGATTAGTCTGTAACATTAAGGGCTCAAAAGTGGATTTAACAAAGAAATAAAGTCTTAATGCATTATATCTTCGATCTCATCACAAGTAATGGGTCATTACTTCATGAAAATGCAATCACTCTTTAAAATGTGGACAAATATAAAGCACTGCTCTCTCCTCAAATCTGTTACACCTGCTGTAGTAATTCTAAAAACACACACCAAGACAGAATAACAAACAGTGAAAGAGCCAGGGAACCCAAGGAGTGATGATGGCATCTTGACAAGTCTTTAAGTAATTCCTTCAAGAACAAACACCCTGGGGCTCCCTGGCTTCAGTGCTTAAGTTGTGGAGATTGCTGAGAACGCCAAAGAGCTCAATCAATGGACCATTCATGTCATTTAGCAGAAAATAATAATTATTTAAGGAATATACAGTACTACTCAGTAGTGTGAAGCACCTAAGCCAATTGTTTATCTGCACAATAACTCTGTCTTTGCTTGTAAAACACTGTGTAACAGTAGAATAATTCAGAACAAACATTAATACAGAAAAAGTAACAGTAATTTCTTGTTTCCAAAATGTAGCTATTATCTTTTGAGCTGGTTAGAAGAAAAAAAGGCTTTGTTTCGGATTTCTCATTGACACCCCAGCCATCTCATAGATTTGCTCAAATCCATCAGCAGCAGACCTGATTTAATCTACATGAATTATTAATTAACCTAACAACAATTAATATCAGGCTTGTTCGAGGAGAGGTTTAGAAATGGTTAAATACAGAAACATTGACAAACATAAAATCAATGCTTTTTGTATTAATGTTTTTTGTATTGATTCAAATATTATTGTTTTTCCTGAACAAAGAAAGCTTACTACCTGGAGAAACAGCTTTTTAAATATAGTTTTCCCAGATACCTGAGCCTTTTGCACAGTTGCACAGTACTGTAGATACAGAGAATTACTTATAAGTCACTGACATCCTAAAGCATTACATAATTTCATCATTGTTACTATCTCTAGCTTATTAAGAACCTCTATATTAGTATGCTGTACCAATTCCTTGTTAGTGCTATCTTACGTAGCTAATACAACCTATTGTAGTTCTGATTCTGATATACAGGCACATGCAAAAGTTCAGGAGCTCCTGGTCAAATGACATGTTTTGTTGATTTTCTAAGTAAAAAGAAGTTGACGCATCCTCTACAGAGAAGACAAGTAAAACATTTTCCTGTCAATTTTAGGGCACAACTGTGTGAAACACATTGTGAAAGAAATAAAACATAAAATATAAAGCAGGCCATTTTGCACAAAAATCAACAAAGAAAATCAAAATATATACTTTGCCCAGCGGTGCCTAAACTTTTGCATATGATTGTACACACTGCAAAAAAACGGTAAATGTTTCTCATGTGGTAACAAGGAAATTTAATTGTTTTATTCAACTCTAATAAATACTTTGAATAAAATGTTGGTTTATCCAAAATATTTATTTAACTTGAATAAAACTTGTTTAATTATTTAGTTACCACATGAAGTCATTTTTAGTTTGAACTGAAAAACCATTTTACAGTGCAAATTATGGTATATCTGAAGGAAGATCGATAAGGATGTTAATCCTAAATATGTGGAACCAAATTCTCCTAAAATTAAACAAGTTATACTTCTTAACAAAAGCAGGGAATAATATAGCTCCACTGATGTTTTATGATTAGTTTTTGTCGCTAGCTTCCTTGCCCTTAGTATAGGATGGTTTGGTGTTCTCCTCTTCAGTATGATATGCAGCACTTCTCCTCATTACTGACAGGCTGGTCCATGTTAGAGGGGAAAGAGAAACCTTCATGTGGCTGGAGGTTATGTGGACACAGAATGTCCAGGAATCTCAAGGACGTATCAGCTTCCCCCAGATTAAACAATATTCACTCTCTGTCAAGAGTGCAGCTCCCTAAACTGCCAAGCCGGAGCGGAATGAGCCCCTGCTCGGTCCTGCTCCGTGCCTGAGAGGAGAAAGAGGGAGATGGCTTTAGCCTGAAGGAGAAGGCCAGCTAGTGAAATAATCTTTAATCTCTGTCCCTTCCAGGCACAGGCAACACCTGTTATCCTTGATGGTGTTGTACAAGAGGGCAGCGCACTGCCTCTGGTAATTATTGCGCTAATTATTCACATAGGTGCTGGGTGATTACGGACGCCCGTTCAGGTGAATACCCGCCCCGTTCGGCAGCAGATGAGACCGAGGCAGCTTAGTGGAACAGTTGCTCCTCTCCCGCTTTTCCCTCGCAGATATTTGACCTCTTGTGTTGTTTGCAATCTGCACTTAGGGAGAGAAATAACAGCCAGAAACTTTTAATTGCTGTAGAGAAACAGTGCTTAAAGACATAGGCTTTAGCCATCTGTTAACTGTTTAGATAGGCTTGTTTTTTTTCCCTGTCTTACAGAGGAGAGGATGTGTTGTTTTTGTGTAAAACAAAAGGAGAGCAGAGGGTTGCTTCTGTTTTTCCTGCTGCTCCCTGATAACAGCCCTTACTTACATCATTATTTGCATTGCAGTTCTTGCTGATTGTTGTTTATAATAAAGCCTGTTTTGTTTTTTTGTGCATTTCTGCGAAGCAAATGTAAAGGTAGCTGAATGTTGCGTTCAGAAAGTGCAAGTCTTCCACTATCATATTAATATTTAATGTGTCAAATGATTATTTTTGTGTTTTAAAGATTGTATATTTAATAGGACCTGGAGGGAATTTGGGGCCTTTAAATCAGATTTATCTGTCCTCAGACTACATTTAATTCATGGTAATAGATTTTTCTTTTTGTATGGGGAAAGAACGACATGAATTTTTCATTTTCAGCCACCAGTTTTAAGGCAATTATTATATATCTGGTTAAAAGTCTGTCTCTAAAATAGAAGGAGCTGTATAATGTTCATTATCCACAGAGAAAAATCCAGTACGGGCAGTAACCTTAACCCCATTATCATTGTACCAATATTCCGACTTTCAAACTGAGCTTTCAAACTGAAATCTTAATGAAAGGGGCAGTAGTACTGATCTGATTTGTTCATAGGTTTATGGTAGAGATTGAAATTGTAAAAAATATTTGTCACTTCTGCTATTAATAGCGCGCATGAGGTCCACAGATCCACAGTGTAATGTTAATGAAAACGTATTTGGCCAAATGTGGAGATAGCTGTCAGTCAATAATTACATGAGCCAAATCTGGTGAGTCTAATAAATGCTTCGGCTGGTGCTATGTTTGAGGAACACACGCTGGATCAAAGGGTAAATGTGAATGAAAGCAGTACATTTATCCCTTTAAGACTGTTTGGTGTAAATTGCTTCATTTGATGGCGTTAATGTGCTCCCTCCTTCATCACTGGGATTGACTTATAAATATGAATGGCTGTATGGCTTAGCTCCCGCTCAAATCCCTTGTGGTCAGTTCTGTCTCGTAGCTCAGTTATGATGAAGCATTCAGAGAGGACTGGTGTAAGTGGCAGTGACACTACAAAGCTGAACAATGGAGCCGGACAGGAGCTCATTATAGCAGAGCTGTTAATGAAGAACAGCAGGTCGCTTTGCACATCCGGCAAAAACTAAAGTAAATAAGTGGATATGTTTTGGTTTTACTAGTTATTGTAGCATGGATTATCGCAGTATCTTATTGGCTGTTTGATAATCTTTTACACTGATAATAGTGTTTAACTGCGCTTTTTTTAACAGGTTTTGGTATGTACTCATGGAGTGGATCACTGGAGAATGCCGGTAGTATAACCGCGAAAGCTGGTATTTGGTGTCCACTTTTCGTCCCTTTGGTCACTCTTTTCTCTGTCACATTTCATAGTAGACAGCCAATAGAGCTCTGCCCCAAATACCTAAATCACTCTGAGCTGTCCAGAGATGAATGTCTCTCGCCATCTTTCAAGTACTGGAATATATCCGCCTCTCTAGTGTTTTTGTCCTTTTTCTCTCTTTCTTTTTGTCCCCCAAATCCACAGAGGTATTAGGAGAAAAAGATTGCTTGGCGTAAATTTAAACCCACAGCCAACCTTGAGGAAAGCCAAGTCCGATGACAAACATAATTCTTCAAGGGAAGTTTGGAAAGACGCTGGCAGGAAGAATGTAATACGGCAGCGGAGTTCCTTGCAAAGGTCAAGATTTGTCTGTCTGGAAGCCCAGCTCAAACATAAATGCCCTGTAATACCAGTTCTGCTGATTGCTTTACTCTCTAGACAATGTCAATTTTGTGGAAGGAGTCGCAGATTAAGTCGCTGGCGTGTCAAGGGCTCTTGTAAGTGCGGTGTCTTGTCGGAGAAACAGGTCCTAAAGCCCATGCCTATTACTGCACAGACCCACAGGACAGATGTTGAAAGCTTAGGGGGGCAATGGAGAATAATAGCACATTAAATTCCTAATGTCTTCGAAATGCTGCATTCAGGCAGGAAAGAATTCTCTGGTGAGGCAAACACCTTGTTTTTTACCCCCCACACATACACACCCCCACATCGCCCACCACCACACATCCTTTCTTATTTTTCTTACCACCATCCACTCTTGGTCCCTCTTTCTCTTTCATTCTCTCTATCCCCCTCTGCCTCTTGAAATCCTACCCCCAAGCTACGCACCACACGCACCATTCATCACAAGCTTGACCTGCTCAGATGAGGGAGAGGATACAATGGGCTAATGAACTCATTAAAATATGTGTGCATCAGTGTGCGTGCGCATGTGCAGTCACATGCATGTGTGTATATTCACCCATGTGTGTGTTTTATGCATAATGTTTATGTGTACAAAGGGGAAGGAGGGACCGTTTTGCTCAGGATTCATCTGGAGGAAAAATGGGCCTGCAAAGCAAAACCATTACCCCCTCCTCAAAGTTCAGACTGTACACATCAATCTTAGCCGATATGATAGCTTTTTATAGTGGTGATATATATCCAGGATACTGTGTAAGCTTATGCCAGTGGGACAAATGACAACGACAAAGAAATTCACAGTGAACCAGAGGAGGCCAGGATTTGTACAGCTTTTGGTTCTATATTTGCTTTGAAAATTGACTCGATGAACTGTTACAAATACTGGTATTGGAGTTATTTTAAGGTATGCCATATATGAAGAACTTTTGGTTCCCTAAAAAACATTTCTGTGGTGAGCTCTTTAAACAACCATATTTGTAAACAAGATATATGTACAAAGGTATAAGTGTGAAGAACCTGAACATATTGTGAAGGTTCTGTGCCAATTAAACAGCCCATATTATGAGAAAAAAAGTTATTGCTTAAAAAGTTATTCTTAATAAAAGATTTTGATATAGTATGTAAAACAGGGTGACCTTATTTTGTTTTTTAACAAAGGGGGGTACTGGGGGCAAGAGGGCAGCAACAGGCAGTCTGTGGAAAGCAAAAGCCAACATGGAAGGAAAGCCAAATCCAATTCCAGCCTGACACGTTTTTTAGGTCTCAAAAAGAGGAGATTCTGAAAAAAAGACGACTTATGGTCACCCTAAACACAGTAGAAGTTTCAAAACGAATCATTCATTCCCCAGTCCATAAAATCCATGTATGGAAACTAAGCTGCAAAATTTAATTTCCTAAAAACTGCCTATTCAGCATGTAGCTATTTAGCCCCGCCCATTCACACTGTGGTTATAAGGAGTGCTGCAGCCTAAACTGTTTTCTGAATGTTGCCCAATACGGGGCAGCCAATCAGAACAGAGGTCTTTTACATATCTCAGTGTTGAAGAGACAGAAAAAAGCACCATGTGTAATTCTAAAATTTGAAAATAGTTATGTAGAAATGAATTTTTGGTACATAAACCCACCCAAATATAGTGGACCTTTCAAAGTTTAGCCTGGAAACATCTAAGCTGATATATTTGATATGACTGATATATTTCAAGCTAAATGTTAATGTAGATAAAAATGTGTTTCCTTTTATTGTCAGTTATTTTTGCTACAGTTCTAGGCTATTAACATTATTATTTCCCTGAAACTGTATATAATTCTGTAGCTAATGCTGTATGCCACCCCCCACCTTTAGAGACCCCCACCTCACCTGAGGCTGGATGTACACCTTGATGAAAGGGGACCGGGGGTAAATCACACTTCAGGCTTAATTAATCTTCTGTCTACTTTGATGAATGGCCCTCAAATAGTCTTCTGCCTTGGTGGCGATGTCTCTGTACTCCCCGGCTCTTGTGTGGACAGAGGGGCTGTGTGAAAGTCAAAACACGGACATGCGGGGGGCTCACTTACTCTGGCTTTGTTTGCAAAGTTCCCGGACTCTGCTGTAGACGAGGGAGCAGCTGCTGCCGTCCCTATTCCTTCCTCTCTCTCAGCCCAGGGTGTGTTTGTCAATTTTGACAAAAAATGATTTGTTGTCAGTAAAAATGGAGCGCCTCAGGGGGTAAACACATTAGCGTGAGTAATCTAATGTTGATATTTCTAATGAGAGGTGCTTAAACGATCTTAAACATACCAACTCTAGTTACACATTAGAGATGCATAGAAGTTGACTTTACTCTCTGCCTTTCTGTAGAGCAAGGTCACGATAATGGATTATCTTTCTAGGGTTAATTACCTGAAAGTCACAGTAAATCAGCAAACAGCTAAATAAAAGCATGAATGTTAGTGTTAATTGCCTCATGGCCTCTGCCCATAGTTTCTTTATTCTGTGCTTTGCATTCTTTGCCTTTTCCTTTGGTAAATTATGTGGTCTTAAGTAAAGAAATTGTACAGAGAGACAACTCTGATATAGTTTGATTGTAATATTAAAACAAACATAAATAGTTATTTTATTTGCCATTAGTTGAGCTCTCTCTGGGGAATAAAGACCTAAAATCAGTCGCAAACAATAACAATTATGCAATTTAAGCATGAAACACAAGCATACATTATTTATCACCCCATAAAACACTTCTCTGCCCAAATTATTGACAATCTGCTTGGTTGAATGAGAGATGGGAATATCCGTGGCACTGACAGTTGTTGGTTTGGGATAATAAACTAAACCCACCTCTTAAATCTTTAATGGGCCCTCACTAATCCCCTAGTTTAACAGGCGGACCCTGAGGGAGCTTCTGTGCTATGTGCGCTGCCATGGTGCAATAGAGAGGCAACACTTTCCTTTGATTCTCTTCTTTGATCCGTCCAATTTGATGCTAATTTCAGTCAAATTTCAGCATATGGAAATTTATACGCCTTTTTGTACAGAGTTTTGTACACCGACTTTGCCATTACTAGACAATGTCTTGACTCACTCTGGTGCATTTTAGATTTGGTAACTTGCTAGCCTAGTGTGAGAGGGCTGGAGCTAGCTTAAAGGTTAAATGCGGAGTCTGTGTACTTTTCTGCCCATATTTAATGAACGGGGAATCAAAGTATAATGAGTCGTATTGAAAAGCGTAAAAGGCCGCAGCTTATGGGACTGAAATGGAGGCTGGCTTTTTACATAGGGCCATAAATGAGCGAGACTGTAAGTTATGCCCTGTCTTAACGTGGCTAGCGTGTGAAACTAACGAGTTAGTGAATGGAGCGAGTGGTGGCAGATGGACTGGAGGTGTGGAGCTTATTGGAGGGGCTGGATGATGAGATTCAGAGGCCTCGCCCAGCCCATGGACTTGATTAAGCTAATCTCATCTCTATCAAAGCATCGCACGGCTAGTGGGAACGCTATTATTCACAGTGCTGGGGTAATTACAGGCAGGCACTCAGGCTAGCCAGCCAGCCGGATAGTGGCTGAGACTCCAGCCCTGCAGGCCTGCACACCTTCAGGCTACTCAACGACCATTATTGTGGGCCCTATCTTCTTTGAAAAAGATCATTAATTGTGGGGAATACAGCAATAGACAGTACATATGCAAATGTTGAACAATATATGTATGTGCCAGCAAAGTGCTCAGAGAGACATCAATTCATGCAATAAAGATGCTATTTATTTCTTTTTTTCAACCATTTTATGTATAATGCTATGTAGTTTGCTAGTGCTGCTTCTTTAGTTTGCCCTGATAGTCAGATAAAGTATTTTCACAGATGAAAACTGTGATTTTTCTCAGAGAACCTGTCAATGAATGTTTCTTTAAAGAGCCATTTTGTAAATGAGATGAATGACTAATAAAAAAAAATCCCCACATGGATTGGACAATATGATATTCATCTTTAATGGGAAGAATTACATCACATTACATTACAGTATGCTTTTCTGAACATATTATATATGTCGGCAATACTTATAGAACACTGACAAACTGTATGCTTCATTATAAAGAGAGCATATGGTCCAGTTTAGGTGAAATTATTGCAGCGCAGTGTGTGAAACTTTAAATAGAAATCATTGTATATGTGATAATATTTTTAAATGTGGCACTGCTGGTTCTTTTTTATCTATTACAACTTATCAAACCTCAGAAAAACTAAATATTGTAATTGTAATAACGATGTGTCCAAGCCAAGTATTTCATTTGTGAATAAAAGCTTTCAGAAGAAGAGTGAGCTGTCTTTTTGTAGGGCCCAACACATTTAAACTCCCATCAAATGTGTTATCATATCTAGTAGCTGTTTTTTTCTCTCTCTCTCTCTCTCTCCTTCTCTCTCTCTCTCTCTCTCTCTCTCTCTCTCTCTTTCATGCTGTCTCTCTTTCTTTATCTGTATCATGGTCACAAACAAGCACCCCTGCACTCTCACTGTGATGGATTTAATCAAGATTAAGTGCACTTGTCCTCATCAATTCACTTTGCCAATGCTGTCTGCTTTTATTGTGCGAAATAGGATAACATTGCGGGATTTAGAGATTAATTTTATTAGATAATGTATAAAACAAATATATTAAAACTGGCTGTACAGATTCAGTGTGTGGGTGGATCCGGATGATTTACTGTGCTGAAATCTCAGAGGACCTCGCACAGATAATTTATCTAATAAGACAGCATGCATATTCATATGTTGAAATGCTTTTTAGGACACAAAAACCACTGTGCTTACTTGCAGTTGTTTTTTGTTTTTTTTTTTTTGAAAAAAAACATCTTTATATTAATTTCAGTTTCGTTAATGAACAATGTGCAATATTTATTTAAAAAAACTCAAAATATACTCATGATGCTGCAACAACCAACCATGCATCTGTAAAAAAAAAAAAAACATACTGTATGACTGTAAATCTCTGGGTGCTTGTGTTTGCTTTTTTCTTAGTGTTATTTACTCTTTATGCAAATAGCAATCACAGTAAACAAGATGTTCTTTGATTATGTGTTTCGGATTAACGTACCTCTGAGCTGCTTATTAGTTCATTCATCTGATACGCAAATTTACATTTTGGGTGCATATAATTTCACCTTGAGTCTTAACAATAAAAGCAGACCTTTTTTACTAAGGCCTTAACATGGTCATTTTCACAAATCTGCTTCAATTTGAGTAGTGACAGTAGTAGAGCAGAATTTTAAATATTTCCTCTTCATTTTAATTTTCATAACTTTTCTTTGGTTTAATTTTTTCAAGTGTCTAACACATTTTTTCCAGGTTTAAATAAAAAAAAAATTCCAGTCATTGTTTACATTTTTAGCATTTTTCTAATCTACTTGTTCTTTTTTGTATGTTCCAACTTATGAAACCACAGAAAAGCAAAATATCATGATTAGTGAAAATGTCTAGAAGTGTTGTGATATTAAATTTTTACCACATCGCCTGCTCCTAGGTTCTAATGTGAAGGTTTGCCATAGAACTGTACATACAAGCCAAGAAACATTTAGGAACCTTTATCATTAAGAGTGTTTTGACATAGAAAGAGCAGATTTTGTTCTACGGTTTACCACTGGAAGCTGCCAGTTAAGTTCTGTTAAGTTCTCTCATCAGGAACGGAAGGCCTTGGCTTCCCTCACTCTGTGTGGGGTTGTAGAGTGCAGACCCATGGGGTTTCTCCTGCAGGAAAGAGAGAGGATATGAGTGATGGGAGTAAATAATTAGATCCTGGGGTGAGAGAGCTTCTCTCGGCTGTGGCCGGCACCGCATTCCTGGCAGTGTGGATCCTCTCCAGGCTGTGTTATCAGCAGCAGGGTCTTTGAGCTCAGCTAGCCCACAGTCCTGAGGATGTTTTCCAGCTCTGTGGCCCCCTGAGCCAGGCTGTCCCCGGAGACCGGCATCCAGTCATTAACAACTGGCCATGGCGTGAAGATCTGAGGAGATAAGTTCAACATAATCAGATCTGGGAGCGATGTAGCCATGAAAACAGAGCAGGGCATCTCTTTTTAATGTCTGTTTTTGGAGTGTTGATGTAGAGTAAAGGCAAATTGCGGGTGAAGGTCATATTTCTTTGTTTGAGAGGAAGGAGGATGAAAGTTGTGTTGTCGGTGGATGTTTTCTTTAGATGTGGCAGTCATCAGCCCAATGAAGCCCCTGAGCCAAAAAACAAGTTGTTAATACAGTGAAAGGCTGTCACACACGTTCAACCCTCTATCCAAACTTGCTGCATTTGTTTGCCTCCCATGGGATGTTTGCACAGATAGGGAAATGAACAAGACATGTTGGAGAGAAAAGTATATATGTACCTGAGTCTTGTCTGTTTGGCAAGGCTAGTTTTTATTTTTTCACAGGGGTGTTAATATTAAAGTGTATGGATATTCTGCAGGGTGTGGTGTTTTATAATTCCATCCAAACAGCATTTTGGTCATTATCATGAAGCCTCCTCTAAACATGTCCATAAATATTTGAGTGTCACGCTGATGAACAATATTAATATCATTTAGTAGGTCAGTTGAAGCTCTATATGGTACAGCAAAAAAAAAAAAAAA
>JAILXH010208079.1:4030-15283 GCA_023558415.1 Piaractus mesopotamicus
TGAAACATATCAGTATTCTGGTGAAGCAGAACGATGATAGGTTGTGGAATGAAAGTCAGTCACGTGATCCCCAAGGGAGTTCTGGTAGTTGGAGTTCTCAGGTAGACCTGATCTGGATGGATGTGTGACAAAAAGTTACATTAATTTCTGTTTTTTTTTTAAGTTGTGAGTATAAATAATAATTTGTATAGTATTAAAGTAAAGAATTCTTGAGGAATTATTCACTGCCTTAGTCCAGATGCTATTTTGTGGTTTTAACACCCATAATCACCATTGTAGGTTTGTGTGAGGCTGCAGTTTACATAAAAGACAACAGCATCTGCTATTTATGCAAACACTTTTCATTCAAAAGAACAAATAATGATGTGTTAAATTAATGTAAAATATTAAAATGACTAAAATATTTAAATTTAACTTCATTTAACATCTCATTTGAGTTAACATATCTGATGGCTAGCTATGAAAGCTAAAAAAACACGTTTTAACAAAAGGGAGGAAATGGCAAAGTTCAGCAGACTACAAAGAAACAAGACTTACTTATTTTGGTGAGTCAAAATAACACATTCAAAAGAAAAAAAATGGCTTTATACTAATCAAAATAAGTATTAAAACTACCAGTTCATAGCTTTTTAGAAATCTCATTGCATAGTTGGTGAAGTCATCACAACATTTCACTGGATGACACTGTGACGTCACGTCAGGCGCTGTTATGTTACTGGCGGAATGGGAGTGAGCATAACAGAGACAGCTGTGCGGTAACCGTGCTTGGTTTATTTTCCAAAACAACCGGGAGTGCAACACACAATAAGGTCTGTGTAACCCAGCTTTGCTGTAGCTCACTGTAGTTCCACTTTACAGAACACCTCCCCCTTTTAGTAACACCCCCTCACAGGCATTCTACCTTAGGACTCACATACTGAACTCTAACACACTGGAACATCCTTTAACATTTCTTACTCTCTTTATTTTCCCACAGAACTCAGTCTCTTTTTTTCTTTGTCCTTGCTGCAAGTCTGGCCTGGGAGGACGTGATGCCTGTCCTGCTCTAGTCACATATGGCTCATCAGTCACAACTGTATGTCTGTGGTTGTGCGCGTGTGTCATGTTTTGTGTGTGTACCTCTGTGCTACCTGGTTCCAATAGTGTGTCGGGTGTAACTGGTAGTGTCTGCTGTTGTGGCTGATCTAGTGTGTGAATTTGTGGTTTCTCCTGACCTGACCTTCTTCAATGTCGATAATGCAAGATCTAGGTGCTGTTCCCTGATGAACAACAGTCCCTGGTTTCTTCTCATTTGCCAGACACATATTTTGACCAGCCTACAGTGGTGGTAGAGGGCGTGCTCTGTGTCACAGGTTGTAATTGCACTTCTGGTTCTCCTTCACCCGCTTCTCTGCCTTCCTGAATCCTCTGATGTTCGGCCAGTGTGGAAGAAGACTCACTGGCAGCTGTGGTATGGTGGTGGGCAGCTGTCTCCCCATGAGGAGTTGTGCAGGAGAGTAACTGCACTCCAGAGGTGTTGTGCGATATGTAATCAACGCTTTTAGCTTCTCCTCTCCTGTGGATACCTCAGGCTACTGGTGCAGTTTGTAAATCCGTACTCTATGGCAAAGTTTCTGAAAAGATCACAGCTATATTGCGGCCCGTTATCTGACCCAAGTGTCTCTGGTATCCCATGGTGGCTGAACACCTCCTTCAAAGCTGCAATGTCTGTCTCTGGCCACTCTGTCTGACAGTACTTAATTAACTCTGCACATATGGGGTCGGCTTTCTGGTTTTCTTGAATTACCTTTAACCTTGCTTCTGTAGCAGGAAGGCTCTGAACAACTGCGTCCACGAACACCTTGACGTCAGCCTCGTTGTCTTTTTCCTCTTGAGAAAGTGTTTCACAGGGGCTCTCGACAGCGCATCTGCTGTTATCAAGCGCTTTCCAGGCACGTGCACGATGTCTTTTCTATTTGCACATTTTTCCAGCATCTGTGAGACCCCTGGAAATAAACACAAATCGGTCTCCAAGTCCTATCGGCTTGTCGTCGACTCACCCCCAAAGCCTAAAGAAGAGGCATCTGCTGAAACACATGTCTCTGCTGTTGGGGAGTATTGGGCACACCTGTGGTGAGCTCAGTTCGTTTTTCAGTCTCTGAAACGCTTCCGAGCACCACTCGTTTTTCTTACCAAGTAGCTCTTTAATTGGTAGTGTGTATGACGCCAGGTAAGGCAAAAACTTGCCCAGGTAGTTGGCCATGCCCATCACTCTCCTCACCCCTTTTATTCTGGTTGGTCCTGGCATCTCCATGATGGCTCTGATCTTGTCTGGATCTGGTGACACACCATCTGCTGCAACTCGGTGGCCCACAAACATAATGCTGTCTTTGGCAAACTCACATTTTTTGTTCAGCGTGAGTCCCTCTTCCTTCAGCCTCTGCAGGACCCTGTGCAGTCTTGCACTGTGTTGCTGCATGTCCTCTCCATACACAACGATGTCAGCATGACACACAACACCTTCGCCACCTTCCAGTATCTGTGACATGCTACGTTGGAAGTGCTCTGGGGCCGATGAAACCCGAACGGCAGACGGTTGAATGCATGTCACCCAAATGCGGTGATAATGTTGTGAGGAGCGAGCTCTCCTCTGATTACGGGATTTGCCAGAAGCCGGAGGTGGCATCCCGCTTTGTGAAAACCTTTCGCAACAGCCAGCATGGCCAACGTATGGCCAACTGCAGGGAGAATGTGTCTTTCACGCCGTAGCCACTTATTCAGATGTGTGAGATTGACACAGAGATCTTCCCTGGCTGCACCTTGGGTGCTACAACCATGCCGGCGCACCATGGTGCGGGTTTGGTAACTTTCGAAATTACCCCCATGTCCTCCATGCGATTGAGTTCTGCTCTCACTTTATCTCGCAAAGGGGCACTTGGCATGATGTGGACAGAGCGTATGGAACCGCCCCCGGCTCCAACTCTATTGTGTAGGGCTCCTTCATTTTCCCCAAGCCCGAAAATAGTGTGGGGTACTGTGCTTCAAAATCGTCATGCTGGCTCTGCACTGTGTGGACCCGCTTTATTAGTGCAAGAGCTTTTATTGCAGGGAGGCCCAGTAATGGTTTGGACAGTCCGACAACAACATAAATGTCCTGGTCTGTTGTTTTATGCTCAAAGCTCAACTTGCCTTTGAATTGTCCTTTAACATCCAACTTGTGATTTCCTGGTCCATATAATGCTTTTCTTGCCAGCTGGAGTGTCCCGTGGCTTTTGATGGAGTAGGTGCTGCTTGAAACTGCTGTGACAGTAGCTCCAGTGTCCAGCTTAAACACAATATTTTCCCTGTTTAACTGTGACAGTTCACACCACTCCTCCTCCTCTTCAGAGGACATTTCTCCCAAGAAAAAAAAAATTATGGATGCCACCACTTGACTTGCGTTTCTTTGTGAAGAGCCCTTTTTTAAGACACCTCCTGCACTCTGCCTCACAAGCCGGACAGTTTTTCCAGTAATGTTTTTTTCATGTGTCCACACCTGCTGGATTCCAATGACTTTGTGCCACTTTTCCCCTTTTCTGGTTTTGGCCTCTCACTGTTCTTTTTGAATAATGTTTCAACTCACCCTGCCAGCTGTTCTGTCCCCTGTAGCACCAGCTGCTGCTTTTTTACCGCTGCACTCTGCCTCACTCTCATCATAGCTTTCTCTAATGTCAACTCACTGTCCAGTTGTAAGCTTTCTGATAGCTTAGCAGCTTATGCCCACCACAATTCAGTCCCTGATAAGCTGTTCTCTCAGAGCCCCGAACTCAGTGTTCTGCCAGTGTGTGTAACGCTGTTATAAATGATTCAACACTCTCACCCGGCTCTTTCCTTCTTTTAGTCCGCTTTAACTTCTCTGTTTTTCTTTTTGATCTCTGACACCATGTTATGTTACTGGAGGAATGGGAGTGAGAAGAACAGAGACAGGGAGTCACGTTAGCAGTGCGGTAATCGTGCTTGGTTTATTTTCCAAAACAACTCGGAGTGTAACACACAATAAGGTCCGTGTAACCCTGCTTTGCTGTAGCTCACTATAGTTCCACTTTACAGAACAGGCGCGAAGGCGCTGCTGTGGTTCTGGGAAAGTCGCCGTTATGGAAGACGTACTCAGCAGCGTAGGTGAGGGGAACTGTGGCTGCTAAGAGTTTCGGTTAAATAAAGCATGCAGTGCTGATTTATCTACATAATTGTGTGTAATATGTTTATTTTAGCGAGGGTTTTCCAGTTTTTCACTCCCAGTCTTGGTAGCATTGTGACTTTGAGCAGATTAGCCAGCTAGCATCGGCCTATTGCTTTTTAGAAACTTAACTAGTGACTGTGTCTTAATATTCTGCCTTTTTGTATAATTGATTGGCCAGTTGCCACAGCATGTTTAAACGGGTTGCTTAAGTTTTAACCCATGTGAATAAAAATCTCCTTGAAGTGTATGTGTTGCTACCACTGTGAGCTAGTAAGTTAACTCCCTCCTGGCTTTCTAGGTTTTTGATCTGTTATTGAATGAGTTGGACCTGCAAGTACTTTAGGTTTTTAATCGACAGATCAGTCTTACCCTTGTTAAGCTCTTCAAATTACAACTAAATTACAGACTACAGTCTGTAAGTGCTCCTGTGTGGTAAGTGGACCTGACAAGTACAATGGGCCTCATTTACCAGCTGTTCTTAAGAAGAAATTTCTTCTTAAACCCACTTATGCAGTTGTTATAAAGATTCTGACTCACCAATGTTCTCTTATTTGCAATTTGTAAGAACTGTAAGAGATGATCAATGGAGCAGGGTATGCAAATGCTTGGCTTCAGTTGGGATCAAGAAATAGACTTTACTCAAGACCGTGCAAATTGGAAACAGGTAGCTGGAGTGGGAGTGTAAATCATGTAATGGAAAATGAGGGTTTCCTCGCTTTTTAAAAATTAAATGGAGTATGTAAACGATGTTACATTCTCAAAATTAACCATTCACTCTCCATTCCATACGATCCATATATGAGAATGAAGCTCCAGACACAGTCGCTTGAAATGTACTGTTTTCCTAAAGTATAAATCCAAGAAGCAAACAGCTGGCCAGCTGGTATTTTGTCTTTCAGAAATCTATTTGAAAATGTTGGCTTACATGTGTTCAACAGTTTGACCTTGAGTTGACCAGGATCATGTCCCTATGTTTGTCCATCTATGAAGGCCTGAATCAGCATCTTCCAAGCTCCTTCAGTTGCATCACTCAAAAAGAAGTGAGAGAATAAAAAGCTTGATAGACTTGATGATATGTCTAAAAAACTGATGTGAATATTCTTATTGTTTCTTCCTCCTTTTGCTGCCCTTTCTTTGCCACTCTACTCAGCTAATTGATGAAGCCATTGTTCAGGTTTTCAGCCAGTGTTGCTCAATTTTTTTCTCTGTGATGTGCTGATTGATTTATTCACAGTTACTGCTGTTTTACTAATTTTACTGTTTCTTAAAAGAATAATTTAAAATTCTCTTCGCTGGTTAATTCCTTGTTGTGCTGAAGTTTAGGCAGATAATCGGTTTAGATAAGTTAATGCACTCATGGCAGCTAATACTTTACTAATTTTATTGTTTGACTGAAGCATTTAAACTGCTGCAAGGTTTACAGGTTTGAAATTTTTTTAGAATGGTTTGGTTAAATCACGTTATTGCAGATACTACAGTCTACTTTTCCGATAAAGACCACCTTTCGTACAATAACATGGTTAAAAATGAGTTTTCCCTTAAGTAAACATGGTGTTATAATATTAAGAAGCTATTTGTAAACTACATAGCTTTGTTTACCTTATCATAGAACATGGAGGAATACAAAATACAGAAAGGTTCTGCATTGTGTGTGATTGAGTGCTGTTTCAGGATAGATTTGTTACAGTCAGATTCATTGTTTTACTCCCTCTCATATCCCATCCAGCACTTTCTGCAGATAAAGGCTCAATACTGATACCTATTTATGACAAAATGGCAGGTCTGCAGTTGATGTGTGTTTCTCAGCGTCACTGAAATTCTGTTTTAATCACTAAATGTAACAAATGTGACTTTGTGGTTTTGTTTGTTTTTGTTCACAGAGATTGAAAGAAATATCACTGCATTTTAATAAATGTGCTGATAATTCTTGTTTCTTGTTTATTAGATTTTGCTCTAAAGTCAAACATCGTGACAGAATAACAAAGTATAATGTGTCACTTGAATTAGCCTGGCAGCTAATAACTGAATTACATTCATTTTGATGAGATTTATAATTATGCCACTGTGATGCTAAGTTGAGTAAACTAAGGAGGATCTGTTTCAACCTAATATTTGCAGTAACTTTCACAGAATGAACAGCGAGACGAAGGGGTTAAAAAACAGTTGTTGTAAGTAGCAACTACTATAAGAGATTAGTTAACCCAACATTGTATCGTTAGCTAAATTGGTTTTGATTAGTTTGGTCAACTGACAATTTTAAGTTAATACATTTTAAAAACCCAGCGCAGCAATGCAGCAAACCGAAAGCAGCAAAATATTTTACAGAGTAGAGGCACAAATCGATATTGTACCCTCCAGATTTGAGACCGATTGACTGAAGAACTGACCGACAGTGACTTGTAGCTGCTGCTTGCAGATTAAAAAAATGCTTCTGATAAATCACAAACTATTCTTATTTTAATTAATATTTTGTCATAATGCAGGTACATAGAGGAGGTGGACCGTCTATGAATGAGCTCAATGAAAGTCCACTGTTAAACGAAATTGCAGCAGCACCTGAGGGGATCAGAATCATGATCAGACAGCTGTTTAGATTTGTCTAATATTTCAGTCTAATATTAGATCATGTATTTACTGAAGAATGTTTAGGTGCTGCTGAGCTACTGCACTAAAATATCTGCATTTATTTTTTTCTCTACACAAATAAATGTTATATTTATTAAATTAGATTTAATTCTAATTAATGTTTTAGCACTGATGAAAAATATCAGACATCAACCCATGATTCCCACATCGGTGCATCTGTAGTTTACTGACACATGAAGACACTCTGAAGACCCAGAATTCAATCTTAAAAAGTTTCACTGTTTCACCCAAATGTTATTGAGGAGCTTCATCCAGTGGTGAAATGTGGTACTACACTAATTTGTCTATGATGCGGAGAAAGTAATGCACATTGTGTTCATCTCCGAATATTTTCATTAGACACAAAGTTTGATCAGAGCAGAAAGTCTTTAGAAAATCTTCAGATCTTCACATCTGTGACTTAAAAGTAAGGATGAAAATTATTTCACAAATGTAGATAATCACAATTAAATAAAGTAATACATCAAAAGATCTACAGTTTATATAATCATAGTAAGAGCCTCAAAATAATGTTTAACTGCAAAAATTTGTTTTTAATAAAGTTCTGAGTAATTAGGTTCTGAATCTTTAAGTCTTTGAGAGAGAGGAAGTTCAGTGGAGGTGGTGCTCTGGGCCTCGTCATTCGTCCGCACTGTTCGGCCCCCCGCTGAGCCGCCGTGTCTGTCCCTCTCGGGGTATTTGAGATTGTACCGATCGGCCTGAATGAGGAACTGCTGCTGAAATTAATTTTCAGCGTTTCTTTAATCACCACAAACACAATTCTACCCTAAAACAGACAAATACAGACTTAAACAGGATAGAGCACATTAGCATTAACCACACTCACTATTGCTGTGGTTACACCAGAATTAATCACATTCACTGCTGTAACATCAGCATTAAAAACTGCAAAGACTTTAAAAACCAGCATTAACCAAGCCAACTACTGTAATACCAGAATTCAGCACACTCAGTACTGTGACACCTGTGTAGATTAGCCTAGGTTAGCCACGCCCACTACTGTAACAGCTGCGGTTCAGCAGGTGCGCCCCAGCACAGTGCACTGACTGGCAGGAACTCTCCAAAAGAGAAGACGGCCCACCAGGCTGGCAATGGGGGGCAAAAAGCAGCACAAAGCGTTCAGGAGACAGAGATATGGTCATCTGGTCATCTCCATAACCACCATCACAGATACTGTCACCTCCATATCCATGGATGAGAAATACCTGTTCAAAAAAACATGAGGATATGCATCACAGTAAAACTAACTAACCCTAACCCTAACCCTAACTCGTGGAGTCAGGCTAAAACCAAAGAACCAACTAAACTGCTGAGTCAGAGTAAAATTAATTAACCAAGTAATTAAACTGGGGTAAAACTAACCAACTAAACTGCTGAGTCAGGGAAAAATAACTACCTAGCTGGGTTTTACATTGCTAGGGCAAAACTATCTAACCAATTAACCTGCTAAATCAGGGTACAGTTAACAAAACTAACTTGTGGGTTCCGGGTAAAACGAACTAACCTGTAGAGTCAGAGAAACACTAACCAAATTACCTTATGAATCTGGGTAAAACTAACAAACCACATGCTCCACATTCAATTCAGAACATGTTTAACCTAAAATGATTTTCTGCCACTGCGTTTCGTAAAGCTGAGTAAAGACGGGACAAAACTGGATACTGGACTTCTTGACGAGCAGAACCCCAGGTGGTGAAAGTTGGGAACAGCTTCTTCTCTGAGCACAGGGGCTCTCCAGGGATGTGTGCTCAGCCCCCTCCTGTACTCCCTATATACACATGACTGTGTAGCCAAACACACGTTTGCTGCTGACACTACCATCCTATGTCTAATCACTGATGGAGATGAAACAGCCTACAGAGACGAGGTCAGCGCTCTGTCAGAGTGGTGCCATGACAGCAATCTCTGTCTCAACATCAGCAAAACAAAGGAGATGATCATGGACTACAGTAAGCTGCAGAGGGGTGGTCACTCTCCTCTATTCATCAACGGAGCCGAAGTGGAGAGAGTCAGCAGTGTGAAGTTCCTCGGCGTACACCTCACTGATGACCTCACCTGGTCCCCCCATACCAACACTATTGTGAGATCTGCCCGTCATTGCCTCTTCTTCCTGCGCAGGCTCAGGAAGTTTGGTCTGCCTCCTGAAATCCTCACCAACTGCTACAGATATACCATAGAGAGCAGCCTCACAGGCTGCATCACTGTCTGGTACAGCAGCTGCACCGCCTGCGACCGCAAGGCCCTAAAATGAGTGGTGAGGACGGCAGAAACCATCACAGGCAACAGACTACCAGCCTTACAGGACATCTACCAGACTGCTGCCTCAGGAAGATCAAAAAGATCCGGTCAGACAGCGTCACCCAGCACACAGCCTGTTCACCATCCTGCCATCAGGCAGGAGATTTTGTAGCATTCAGCTAGAACAACCCGGTTAATCAACAGTTTCTACCCACAGGCTGTCAGGCTTCTGAACAAGCTGTGAAGCTGTGGGTCCTTCACCAACTACCATCTCACTCAGTCACTTTGTTAGTATTATTATATATCACTGCTATGGACAATAACACTTAACACTAAGTCACTTTAAATAACAATAACACTGAGTCACTTAAGTCACTTTAAAATGTATATATTCTTCATAGATTATTCCTTGTTTAATATAAATATACTTGTACATAGCAGAGAGGATTTTTTTTCTCCTTACATATGTCCCTCCTGTCTCTATACTTTGTCTATATTTTGGGTATATTCAGTTTCAGTATTTTCTTTTATTTTTACTTTGTTTACTTTCTGTAGAGTGACTATCTGAGCCTCACCACAAGCATTTCAATGCGTGAATGTCCTGACATGTTGTTCATATGACAAGTAAACTTGAAACTTGAAACAATATGGACATTTACTTTTGCAATATCAGTAACTAAAATATATCACTGTTTTTAAAATAAACATTATTAGATTTCTGTTTATTAGTCTGTTTGTGTGTTTTCTTTTTACTCCTTCATTTGTAGCTGTTTTACAACATTAATACTCAACAACAAATTAAACTAAAGCAGTTCTGTTTACTTCGTCTGCAGCTTCATCTTCTCGCCTGTGTCTCAATGTGAAGGCAGAACGTTTTTCTCCAGAAAGCTTCACCTTACTTTCTTCTCATAAACATCAGAAACTCGTTCAGCCTGATTTTGTGGGCAGATCCTGGAGTCGCCTGAGAGAAAGTTCGCACTGGTGACAGGTGTGTCATCAAACCTGAATGAAATCTCGCTCTCATAAACCTGCTGTATCTGCAGTTTCTCTGGAAATGTCATGGCTGTAAACCTGAATACAAACAAGGTTGAATCAAAGATGTCGTCCATTTCAATGCAGAACTGTTTAATCAATGTTGATTTCTGACATTAAATCAACGGTAAAGTTCACATACAGTTCAGTATTGGATCAACATTCAAAACCCTTTGAAACTAGAAGTCTAATCAAGTCCAATTCAACCTTTATCAGAATATTGATCATAGTGCGGCTGCTTCAGTGTAAAATCATATTTAATCCTGCTTTATCTACAATATTATTAAATGACCTTTATTTATCCCCCAACAGGAAAATATGTTTCAAATGATTAGTTGCAAATGATTTCTGAAAGATGGGAGTCTAATTATATAATAATAATAATAATAATAATAGGTGTTCCTGTCTAAGAATTTACATAGTGGAATCTGATTGGTCAAGTCTTGCCTCTCGTGGAATGATCGTTAAATCATGGATTTTTTTTCTTTTTTGTTGATTGATCCGTATTCTCATTTGCAACATTGGCTTCCAATTAAACTCTTAGTCTTCATGACTTGGCGTAAGAGTTTAATTTATAGGATGTTTTTCATCCTTTTCCTCACTCATTATTTGAAAAGTCTGCATTATGGTAAGTGACTGAGCGGGCGAGTGAGAGTAAGGGAATGGCGGTATGGTGCACTGCCCGACGCAGAGCTGGGTGAGTACTAAACTGTGAATGTGGCTGTACATGTATAATATGAGCTATATTTTGTGATAAAATTGAGTCTAGCTCAGTCGACCATCGTGCTTTATTCACACTCAATTTTCATGCTGTTGCAGATGTGAATGGCCACGCTGTCGGTTCAGTCATGCCATTGTAACGTGGTGACTCACTCTGAGTGAGGATCGAACTCAGACCTCTGTGTGTCAGAAGTCTCTGGAAAGCAGGATTATATTACATTTATACACTGACATGGCAAAAGGCAGGATGGAGGAGCTAGTATTGTGTAGGACAATACTAATTGTTGAGTGGCATCGAAGACATAAGACGTCTGGAGGGACATTGAGCCATGCCGTCTGGATAGCCACCCACAGCACTGTGGTGTTTGTAGGTGCAGGATCTTGGCTGCGAATGGACCTCCCCACCACACCCCATAAAT
>JAILXH010208087.1:1332-25118 GCA_023558415.1 Piaractus mesopotamicus
ATGACCGAAAATAATGGGCTTTTGGATTTCTGAGGCTTAAAATTTAAGGTCTGTTGCTTCTTTCCAGAGAGACTCTTTCTGTAAAAATAAAAAACACAGGGACTGTCTAATAGAGCATAATTGCATTCCTAAAATAGCACACAGTAATTACCGGTATGAATTTGGTTAATTAGCGTGTGCAATTACAAAGCCCAATCAATCCCGCATAATTCAATTACACCTGTTTATTATTAGCGTGTACAAGGATATAATTGAGTTATTTATGATTGTACTGGACTTCTGTTGTGTGAGTAAACAATTTGTTGGTTTCTGCTTCTTCAGTGGTGAGGGAGTTAAATCGGCAAAGGAGCTGTGTAAGGTAGACGGCTCTGCAGGAATCAGTGTTGGACTAATTGATGTAATCCCTGATCACTGTTAATTACAGAGCAACAAACACATACACACACACACACACAAAATGAAACGAAATATCTGTCTAAAGAGACTTGACTGCTTACTACTTCTGATGTCATTTTACAAATATGTGTCAGTCTTGGTTTCGTGTTCAAACTCCATTTTCTGGTTCTCCATGTAAGCATAACACACTCTGAGGACAGTGCATTATGAAAAGTAGGAGATGTTGTTAGAAAGCACTCCTTGATGAATGAATTCATTATGGTAGAATTTAAACTTTGGACAGCTATAGCATTTTATTACTTTTTTTTTTAATTTTACATGTCCTGATCTAATGACAGCTATTATTGTCCCCATGTCACACTATCCTGTCAGGTCTTATTCTGCATATTGGGTGATGATGGGGCCAGTTCAGCAAGAATTTAGTTGGACTTGGATCAGTTCCACATTTAAAACTTGATGACATGGGTCAGGTTGGGTCTGATTCAGACAAAATTTTGTCACACTCAAGTCAGGTTCGGACTCAAAACTTAATAAAGTCGTTCGAGATGGGTCTTGTTCAGACTCGTAACTTTATGATGTGATTCAGGATTAGTTGGACTCAGACTGAAAGCCTGATGTGGTTCAGGTCGAGTCTGGAATCAAAACTTAATGATGTCTCAGGTCAGTTTCAGACTAAATTTTGTTGCACTTGGGCCAGTTGGGACTCAAAACGTGATGATGAGGTTTGGGTCAGGTCGGCATGGATGTAAAGTCTTTGGGCTGTTTTCGGGTTCTAACCAAATTTCAGACCCATCAAAAGCGGAAAATCTGTGCTATATCAAACGTGTTCATTCAAACCAAAGCAACTCTATAGGGCAAACTTCAAAGGGTCTTAAGGTCCAGTAAAGCCAGTAAAGCTACAAACAGTGAAGCTAACATCTAACCAACCAGCTATGTTACACACATATACACACCCATTTCTTCACACCAGATTAAATTAATTACCATCCTAATTGAAGCAATTTTGCCACTCGTCTTTGCTGTGGTGGAGTGTCAGTCATTGTAAGCCTACAGTGAGTGTGCAAATGTGTTTCTCAGCTGTGTTTCTCAGAGTGTGCAAATGTGTTTCTCAACTCTCCACACTCCATCTAAGCATGCAGATTCATGGGGACAAGAGAACAGAGAAATTCTCCTAAAATCTTCACTCACAGCCACATATGTACTGACACAGACAGCTATGCCTTTTCTTTTTTAATTTTTTTTTTTAGACAGTCCATGTCTAAGCGTTGAGATGATACACTCTGAGCTTTTTGCAGCCTTAATGCTCCCTCACTGCCAACATACTGCTCGTTACACACTCCCTGTTGACGGAGTGTTTCTGAGTAAAGCCACGCTTTCACAATCACGCTCTCAGCAAAAGCTTCACTGTGGCCAACTGTCAACCGCAAATAGGCGAAAAAAGACGTTTAAAGGGTACAGGGAGTTCAACCAGAGGCCTGAAAAAGGGAAAAGGGATGGGTTTAGCCGGTGTCTTCTGTTTTTGTCTGAGGTTCTGATCTGATTACACCAGAGAAGAAAGCACAGAAAGACTACTGCAGCCAGCTAAAGGCTACTGCACAGCCAACGAAAAGCACTATGCCTCACAGAATATAGTACAAAGCACAGCTATAGCACATAGGAAGCACTGCTCAAATTGTGATGCAGATAATTTCTCTTTTTTTTAAGTAAACACAATGTGTGAAAGTTCAGAGTGTACTAGGTTAAATAAGGTACAACAAGGGTGTCAAAGTCAACCGCTAAAAGGGCCATATTAAAAAATATCAGCAAATCCGTGAGCCAGATAGCCACCTTTCTCATCTCTGCCACTTTTCTGATGCTGCTGCTGTCTATGCAACACTCCGGTGTTTTTGTTTCATAATGGTACTTAATGTAGTATTCCTTCATTAACGGCCACACCATCTCTGCAAACGAGACAGATATTGTTAGTAAAAAGGTATATGAGCTCCCTCCCGTCTTGAAATCCCAAGTTCACTGTCTACTTCTCACTTTTAGTGACTTAGGTGTTTTTTTAGCTAGCTAAGTGTTTATATTGGTTGGACTGCTGCTAAAACACAACTAGTGTGTCTTGCGGTGTAACCGCTGTCCCATAGGTTGCTGTTGGGAGTGAGGGGGGTTGGAGTGCACTTCCCGTTGCAGTGCATGTTGGGCATTGTGGTGCAGCATACTGTGAAATGGGCTAATATTAATAGAAAATGAAAATAATTTCGTGGGCTGGACAGGATCGTGCTACAGGCCTAACTTGGCCCTCGGGCCTTGTGTTTGACACATATGAGCTATGATGTGACTAGGCTAGTAAGTTAACATTAGCTGAGGTGAAAAACAGATGCTTAGCATCTGTCTGTTTATCTTAAACACTTTGGATTGACTGACACCTAATACTGATTAGTGGGTAAGGTCTGGGTTTAAATTAGTACATTAAGAGCAAGATGCTGAGTTTTGCATGCCATCTGCCTGATGTATCCGGTACGCTGTTTCCCAAAGTGGAACTTTATGTGCCCTCTCAGCTGTGTGGCTGTGTTCTTATTTTACTGTAAATTATGGCACACACTACAAACTGTCTTGACAGGAATTATGTGGATTACTCAGCCATGTAAGCTGTTTAAATCTTTCAGTCAATGTTTCCTGATATTAGCCTATCAAATATGGATACATTCTATCATTTTCAGTTCAGCTCACCTTCTGATCAGCTTGCCATTCCAAGTTCACCCCGTTGAAATATAAATAAGTCATTTTATAACATACTTATTATCTATAAAAATGAACAAAAGTGTGTTATGATAATGTGTCATACAGTGTCAAAACCACATAATCAAGTCTATAAGAGAGTGCTTTGACATGGTTAGAGGCAAGGCAGTATGCATGTAGGTATACAATATTTATTTGTAGGGTATAGGCTTACGTTACTTGTTAGCTACATTAGCCTTGTTCCTCTAGTGTAACACTAAAGAAGAACATTTTAGATACCAAACATGTCTTGGCCAGGGTAAGAGGGAATTGCATGAATTTTAGGCAAATTATCGCTTTAACAAGATCTTAAAGCCTATAATCTTCTTCGTCTGTGATCTAGCCGCCTTGGAAAAAGTCAGTCTAAAAAAAACGAACAGCACAACCTCAGCCAGCCATCAGAGTATATTTAGGTGGCAATACAAGCCAATCCCTGATTTATATGAATCTTTGAAGAGTGAGGAGAAGCGATGCCTGGGGCGCTATTTAAGGACAATTCGCTCTCTCTGTTGGGGGAAGGGGTTGGCTGAGGGGGTGGGGGGGGCTCATTTTTATTCTGCATATCAGAAGCAACACAAACCGTTGTGAAGTCCATACTAATATACACTGTCCATAGAAAAACCACTCCGTTATAAATTTCTAGCCCGGCCAGAGAAAAAATCATGCAAAGTAACCCAAATTTTCCAAAGCATAGCCATCTCATCTGCAGGATACAGAACTGCTTTTTTAAAATCCGAATGGAACTCCAAATGAATGAAACATGACTTTTTTCCGGCGTGGAGGGGAGCTATAAATTTCATTTAAGGCATATTAAAAACAGAAAAAAAACTCTCCAATGGGTAAAGCAGCCCACCTTAATACAATAGCAGATATGGTGGTGGATGGGTATTGGCAATATCTCTCACAGTCAGAGACGGACGCCTGCTGTAGTTAACCTACCGCGGCCTTTTAAAATGAAGGATTTCAAATGCCACAGGAACTTATGTGCAGCCACATTATCCACACACATCTGAATCTTCCTGTCGAATAAGAAATAAGGAGCGTCAACAAACAAATGCGTGAATAATTGTTTGCAGCAGCCGAAATGCCGGATCACACTGGGCTGTTTTTCACTCCGCAGTTGATTTCAGACTGTCAAGGGTCAGTTTTGAGCGGCCATAATAAGCATATCCACGCTAAGCCTTGAGCTTTGAAGGTGCTCCACTTCGCCTGGAGTTTTTAAGCTGTTGTTTTTATTATTTTTTTATTTTATTTCATTTTTTTCCTAGCTGTTTCCATTATTTTCTCCCTTCTCTCTTTGCGTTTTGTAGTTGTTGTCTCTTTTTTCCATCCCCCTCAACCTCAGGGAGCTTTTCTTCTTTTTTTTTTTTGCATTTTAAGCATGGGATTTTGATCATACCAGCAAGTTCTCTATCCAGCCGTTGCTGCTTCTTTGATGTGCAGCACACTTGATTTTTTTTTTTTATTCGGTTTTTAACAATCTCCGGGACTTTCTGTCGCTTCTCCAACATGTCAATGAACTTGCGCACCCTGATTATGCAAAGGAAACATGTGAAGTGCCATTAGGATGAGGAAACAGAAACTTTCACAGGGATTCAATCACTTTTAGTCCATCACTTCAGAGAAAGGTCAATAAATGAGAAAAACATATACATATATACATATTTCTCACATCAGTTTAGCAGCTGTACATGTATTCAAATGCTTTACTGAGATAATGTGTAGTTGGCAATATACTCAGAAATCAAACTTTATAAGGCCTTTAACCTCTTTTTGCGGCCCCCTAGTGGCCGTTCCACCAGACAGAATGAAAATCAGATAATATCATTTTAATTAATGTAATAAAACCAAACATTTTACCCTGTTAACTCTGTTAACAGATTACATATGGCACTGCTGGCTCTCTGTGTGTGAAATGTGATGATTTGTTGAGGTGCTAGTGAGCAACAAGGGGTGAAAGTGGATGGGTATTCACTCTCTATCCACACCTCGCCATAAAGACAGTCAAGCTGAGATAAAAAGGACACTGTAACTGCAGCTTTCTTCATATAACACAATCCTGTACAACTGACATAATAACACAATAAAAACACTTGTATAAATGTTGTCTTGCTTACTCACCTTCTAAGATGAAAATTAAGTTCATGTCTGCTTTTGTACATCATACATACTCCATTCAAAATAAGTTACTTCAATCTTAATGAAAAAACAGCGCATAGTCCAACTGAGGGACCTCCACCAAAATAGATGAAATTGCACCTACTTATGCCTACTTTGAAAAGTGGTAAGACCATACATATTTGACTGTACTTTTTATCTTTCTTATTCTTTTAATTATTTAACTCCTCTCTTTAAAATTCTCTTTACATTGCTTTCACTTGTGTTTTATCCCTCTGATGGTTGTAAAGCATGTCGCATGCCCTTTGATTTATAAAAGGGATCACATAAATAAAGTTATAATTTTATGTTAATACATACATGTTACATATTTTATTTTTTTTTATTCTGTTTGAGTAGAAAGATTACAGTTTGGCACATGCTGTTTGCAACAGTTCAAGGTATTCCACTTTGGTGGCACAAAAGGTGCAAAAGCTTTTCTTTCAGCCGAAAAAGCTGGCAAAGCTTAATCAAAGAAACTTCCTGTCGATTAAGAATGCAGTACAGATTGGTGGAATTTTGTTCACATAATATCACAAGCTAATGTAACTTGGTGGCTGTGTATCTTCATAGATCACACACTAAAACAAATTAAAGAAATAAACAAACAAATAAATAAATAAACTCCTTGCATTTGATTTACACTACTGCTTGATCTTGTGAGTTTAAATGCATGGAAAACACTGGCAATATTTACCCTTGTGATTCTGCTAGAGCCACTGTAAAGGATCTCTGGTGAATTTAGCAGCACTGTCCTTGACACTGGCCTTTTTCTTCAGCTTCATACCATGCAGTGTGTTTTTCTATAGTAAATAAAGTGGATTATCATTAGAACTAATGGGCTAAAACATGGTGCCCAGAACCGAACAAACAAACAAACATGAAAGCAGGCAAACACGTGCGTCCCTGAGAGGATATTTGTGAACTGGTGACTGACTTCACACACTTATACCACTGAGTTTTTTTTCTCATGAGGAGGAAATATCCTTCACCATCTCCTCCCTCATTAAAGCCAGATAAGAGACAAGGAAAAACAAAGCTACTCAGAACGCGCTCAGCCTCATTTTGACCCATTTACAAACTCTTTTCATCTCGCCGCTTCTTTGCTAACGCTTTTCTCTCTCTACTGCTCAAGCTCATTGAGGGCTGAACTCTTGCCATTAAGTGCCATTACCTCAAACTTGACATCCAGTACTTAACAGTTAATAAAAGGCAGTCAAAAAGATTCCCACCGAATTGAACAGCAGCTACTTTACACAAGCTTGAGCCATAATGGTAATTTGTGGTGTTGAAATTACAAAGAACTGGGGCCACAAGAAAGAGATGGCTTTGATTAACTGGGGAGATATAAGAGCAATGGGTTTAAAATGGTTTAAATAAGCAGGCGAAATCAGCAATGGACCACAAGTGGAACCCTGGGGAACCCCTTAAATGATCACTGGCCCTCACACAGCAATGAATAAACTGGGTCCTGGCTATTTTTATTTATTTAATTTTTTTTAAAATAAAAGGTACCAGTAAAGATAAAGGTGGGAAATCGCTCCGTGTAGGTGTGCTAAGTGAGACCCTAAAGCAAAAGGATTTAAATGCAGAGCATGTTTATTAGAACATTTCCAGTAATCAAAGTAGTAGCCCATTGAAAGGTATAATTACGCAGTCAGACAACAGGGCAAACTGGAAACAAGTAGACGAATTCAAAGGCCAAGAAAGGACCAGAAAACTTTAGAAATAAATTATGTGAATAGGAAATATGGATTGAGCTCAAAAATTGCAACACTTCACAGGCTTACTCAAATTGCACCCTGTCCATTGTACAGTAGCTCAAACCATAATAACCAGAAATTTCAAAGAAGTGCAGGCAAGAAGAGAAGGTTCTGACTAACTGTGAAAGATTTAAAGGGAGATAAAAAGCATTGCCTTTAAACTGGTGCTGATAAGCCTGTAAAAAATCAGCAATTGGTCAAAAGTGGAACCCTGGAGAACTCTTTAAAAGAACACTGGCTCTCAAACAGCAATGCATGTATTGGTCTCTGGTGAGCATTTTTTTCCTTCTACAAGAGTGACAGAATGCAGTAAACGTAAATAAAAGATACCAGTAAAAATAAAGGAGGCAAACCAAGCTGTGTAGGTCTATACAGGGGTCACAGACATTAAGATGCTAATGCAGTGTAGGTTTATTTACAGTAATCAGTAATCAAGGTAATAACTCATAACAGGGGTTAGTCCCCAGGCAGACAGAGAAGACTGGAAATCTAGATCTAGATAACTCAGAAACAGGTAGACTAGTTAAAAAACAAGAAAGTACTGGAAGACTTCAGAAAAAAGTAATGCACTATAAATCTTTCAACACTGCAACTGGACAGTTTGCAACAGAGTCTATATGTACACAGTGAGACAAAAAATGAGGGCCAGAATGTGCCAGACATGACCGAGCGATCTGTGCCAGTCGGCAGACTTCATGGCAAAACTGGTGTGAATCAGTCTGCAGTTTAAATGCCAGGGAATATTTCTCATCACTTCTCTAAACTGATGAAGAACGAGCAGTGAAATGCATACAAGATTAAACCACAGGTTTAGAAGCCTTGACATACTACTACTAGACAATTCGATCAGTGGGTTGACTGAAAATCTCCACAGATAAAGAGATACATTGTATCAAGTTATGGGTTCATGTCAGATATACATATAATCCCCAACTGAAGTAGCTTCTTAGCGTAAGTACCCCTGTTATCGGCCACCTCAAAACAAAACATAGGGAATCGAAGCTAACTGTAAATAAATGAAAGCACTTTACTCACCCAAATCAATGTTTTTCGGGTGAGATACATGTGTAGATTAATGTCCAAGAGTCACTTGACATGATGAGAAAACAGTTTTTTCAATAATAACGTTTTTGTTTACTTTGACACTAGTATCGCTAGAATGATGGGGGTCCCCCAATATCGGCCACCTCACTTCCGGTTTTCCGTAACTCATCTTTCAGCCTAAAATTCAGCGTATAAAATTGTAAAAAACCATAAAATATATGTATATATTTATTAGTAAATGTGTCGTTATTGTATTGCTTCATTATTCAACTTGATTTGCTTGTTTAATTAAGTATGGAGCACAACTCCTTGCTGCGTGCCTGATTGTTCCAGTCAAATGAGAAATCGCGTTTACGCACCATTCCTACCAGATGAAATGGTTTACAATAAGGTTAAGTTTGTCCTCTGTGGGCACCCTTACGCCATATACGTAACACCACCATGGCGGCAAACTTTTTTTTTACCTCAGAGCAGAGAAAGCTGACCGATAAGATCACTTTCTACACAGACGAATATCCGTTGCGGAATGAAAGTGAGCTGTGTGT
Source organism: Piaractus mesopotamicus (assembly GCA_023558415.1). NCBI lineage: Eukaryota > Metazoa > Chordata > Actinopteri > Characiformes > Serrasalmidae > Piaractus > Piaractus mesopotamicus. Next base: position 10,001 of record JAILXH010208087.1, read on the forward strand.
TCCGTGCGGTTTTGTACACCCAGAATTACAACGTTATTAGCGATACTTAAATATTGTTTTCAGATATGATTTTTTGCTAGAATAAATTTTAAATGCCCTTGTAAGACGGGAGCTTATGTGTTTTGAATTTCGCCTGTGCAATTGGCGGAGAGAGAGATATGAAATGCGCAATACAAGTAAGTAAGTGGCCGATATTGGGGGATGGCCGATGTTAGGGGTAGCTACGTTAGATTACTTAATCCTTTATAATGTACCAGTCTGAAAATATCTTGGTTTCCAACAAAATTATTAAGGAGAACCAGTGGAAGTTAACAGTGCTACATGCCATATGTGATTATTATCAAAACTGACTATTAGCAAAAGTGGTAATACCAACAATTTGTAAGCACATTTCAGACACATCATCCAGATCAGATTCATGAACAAGGTCTGGTCCGTAGCACAGGCAAAATCAACAAACAGGCACCCTTCTGCTGGACAAGCTTGTCCATTTGTCTCTCTACCAAAGAGTAGATTTCATGTATCAGAGTCTCTTTGTCTCATCTGCATATACACCAGCATTCTTGGGCAGACTGAAAATTTACAATATAATCTTTCCAAGTGCTTTTCAAGTATTCAATAATATCAGTCATTAGCACAAGGCTATAAACAACATGACAAAAAAGTAAAGGCACAAGAAACACCACAGCAATAAAACTTTAAATCTGCGTTAACTTCATAGCTACGTAAACAAATGTCACTAAGCAACTCTATCGCGGCAATCTTTTCTTACCATATCTTCAGAAAAACTGAAAAAATCAACTACATTAATTTTAATTATTTGAAAAATCTGCACTAAATTCATTAAAAGAATAGTGTTTTCTAATGTACATAAATCTGTACACAAAAATGATGACATTACCTCACATTTCACATTAGCAACTATGGTAAACTGTTGTTTCTGCTACAGTAGCAGAGCAGGCAAGCAGCAAGTCAAACATGTGCAAATCAGCACAAGGTTTCTTCTTGAACAATGTAGCCATCCTTGCCCTAAAGTGCCTAAACACAGTAAAGGATAATAAGGCTTTTAGGCAAGTTAACTTAAAGCTGTAATATGTAAGTTCTGGGGATTTGGCGACCTCTCAGGTGGAAGTGTGCAAATGCACACAACATGTAAAAGAAAGAGTGCAAAGAGTACTCGGAGACCTCAGTCAAAACTGGGATGTGAGTGAATTATCTACTATTGTCATCACAGCATTGTAAGTGTAATCTTGATTTTGGATTTGAGACTGAAACATTGAGTCTGACCTTCTTTTTGTGCCTCTGCATGTGACATTAAATGAAAAGACGTATTGTGGGCCGAAAAACACCTAACAAATCCAACCCAACACCCTCTGACTTATTCATTATTTTTTCACGCTTTACAGAATGACTTGCATTTAACCTGTTTTTATTCCTGCGACTCAGTCATGAAATTTCTTTCAGTTTAAAAAAAAAAAATTAATCAACTAGTAAAGCATGCTTAGAGAAGTGACTTCCAATAATACTATTAGTGATGCTTTAGATCACAGCTGACCTGTGTATGACTCTCTCTGCAATCTGTGTGGAAAAACTACCCAAGAGAAATACGATAAAAACGTGGAAAGGCGGGGGCCTAAAAACAAAGTCCTTTGACGGATCACCACAAAATTATGGTCCCAGGTAAGAAATCACTTCGCAATCTTATCACAAGTCCCTTCTGCTCGGTGGAGCTACTACTGTATGTATGCACATCTGTTTCCACTCTGGTGGCACAAAGGGTTGTCAAAGCTTGCCTTTGAGCCAAAAAAGCTAAGGCAAGATGTTCCTTTCTTGGCTGATGAGAAAATTACCCTTGTCAAAAAGAGAAAGACTCTCTCCAGCTCTTTCTCTCTCTCCATTTACAGCCTTTATCCGTTTGCCAACTTTTATATTCCAGCGCATCTTACAAGGGCTAATCAATCAGGGGAGCTAGCATTAGCTGATTAGCGTCTGAGGTCCAAGCTGCTTCAGATAAGGCGGGAAAAAGTGTGCCCCTGACATTAAGCTCTTTTCTGCCTAAAGAAACACACTCTCTCCTCAGCTGTCATATTGAAGGAGCTTGACTTTTAACTGCATATATACACAGTCCAAACTGCCAGAGCCGATAAGGCCAGGAGAGGAGACTTCAACAGTAATTTTGACAGCTGACAAATGACTGGGACTGGTCTTATCAGCACAGATACATGTAAGAGGAAGAAACAGCTTTTTTATCCGACAGAAAGCTCTGGATTCTGGACCAACATGGTGCTGGATGAAGAAAAAAAAGGGCCTGGGCTCTATATCTTGCTGCCGAAATTGCTTATGTAAACTACTTTCGCCGCGCTTCAGGGAAAAGAGAAGGTTTCAAGCACGCACTTGAAAGATGTCCAGCGACAGAAGGCCCAGCGAAGTAAATATAATGTATTCTAATATATACGCACATTTGCACAATGTTGAAGATTAGCCGCGGCACACGTTTTGCGGATAAATAACACCACGGACATGTTTGATCGCACTGCATCCTTCAGAAATTACTCTGGCAGCTTTTTTACATATAAACTACAAGGTGTTTGTGTGCTTAAGGTGCTTTTTTTTTGGCCCGTAATCCTTAAATAAGCTTAAAAAAAAGTTGCTCCATTTTTTTGGTAGGGAAAATACCGTTTTTAAACGCTCAATTCCCAGAACGATAATGCTACCGCTTCACATTGAAGTAAAAAAAAATAAAAAAATGGCAGTTGGGCAGAAGCTCGGCGCTACGTGTGTGTTTCGTTACACAGCTGAAGCTCTAAACATGCACACTCTTCATTCCCTGAAGCCTAAGCGACCACCAGGAGAGAGTGTTCTCTTCAATATAGCAAGCACATGCTGCCAAACTCACTGTGACACACACTCATATTTCACACAGGGACACGCATAAACACAGAGTCATCCACAGGGGATATACACACTGCTCGGTGGGGGAGTGTGAGGCTCACTGGACCATGAGGTTTCTCTGCTGCAACGGGCAGGAACACAGTGTGTGTGTGTGTGCTCTAGCCTCTGAACACACTCACACACACGTATGATCAGCCTCCTCACTCAAAATACTCCCATATATCTCCTTTATTCTCTGCCTCTCTTACAAATCAGTTATCTATAAGTCTCTATAAGCAAAAGTGCTTTTTTTAAACACAACATACACTACCTGGCCACTTTAGTGGAAGCTTGCTGGTGTACAGTTAAAGCCATCTATTGATGTTTAGTTTGCGTAAATAAATCTCTAGTCCATAATCAATGGTTAGTTTTCTGACCACAGAGACCACAGATAATTCTAGGTTGCGGAACACTCTCAGCTTAGCATTTGGAGCTCATGAAGCGCCAGTGAGTAGAAGTACAAGGTAGGTGTTTCTGATAAAGTGGCCAGTGAGTGGAAGTACAAGGTAGGTGTTTCTGATAAAGTGGCCAGTGAGTGGAAGTAAAAGATAGGTGTTTCTAATAAAGTTGCAGCTCAACAGCTGATGTATAATAGAAAACACATTTTTATTTCTCTATATTAATCATAACATAGCACTGATATTTCTCGCATGTGTGAAACCCACTCTCAATATATCATGAAAAACAGAAAATTCTTGAACGTGGTCTATAACATGTTTTAGAATGAAACCTTCCAAATACACAAAGAAAATAACAATAAATGTAGAGCCTCTTGTCTAAGACTTTTGTTTGTTTGCTTATTGCTTTTGCTGCGATATCCTTGCAGAAAATGAACAACACTCAGACATGCAGCTGCCACATAAGCCATCTCCTTGGCCTCAACCTTGTTAAGGTGAAACTGTGGCATGTCATGTCACCCACATTCATATACTCACTTATTCACACACACGCCAAAGCCACTTACTGCAGCAGGATGCAGGAGAAGAGTGGAGCGAAATTAGCCGTGTGATTGGGCCGCTGTTGAACAAGGCCGTTTTTCGCGGCTGTGGCTAATGGGCTCGGGGTTTTTATGGAACAGTTTTACAGGAGACAATCATTGTGCCAAATCCGCTACGCTGCGACTGGCTTACAACCAAGATTATTCTGCTTAATACTCCCTTAATTAAATGCCTGCTTTGCATACGGGTGATTATGGAATCACCGAATAATTGGGTCTCTCACAACGTCTACATGACAACACGACGTATAAAGCTTTTATGATTTTATTTTTCTCCCTTTTATCTTATTTTTTTGTCCGAGAAGAAACATAGAATGGTAGAAAAAATGCAAATTAAGCTTTAGGAAACTCCTATCAGGGCTCCTTCTGTAAAGCAGGCAGATGAAGTTAAGAGGAACATTTCACATGAAAAGAGAACAGAATTTTAGCAGCAGCAGAAATTTACCTTTTGAATCTCCATGCAAAATGCAGGAAAGATTGTGAGAACGAATGTTTAGTGATGAAAGCTGCTACTTGCCAACCACAAACAGTAAAAAACACAAATGTTTTTTTTTTTCCATTTAATCCAGCCCCCGACTAACTGTGCGCCCTGCCCCCTCTCTACTGGTATTTAAAAAAAGTGGTGGAATTGTATTTTTATTAATTTTTCAGTCTTCAGGAATTCTATAAAAGACCATTCTTAGACACCACTAGAGTTCCTTCGTTTTGGATCTTCACTGATGCTATATGCTATAGGATCATCCTATTAGAGGTCAATACAAAGACTGTTTGACAATACAGATTTGATACAGACTGACAACATAGATTTGTCTAAATCCACCGCCTTAATTTAATTAAGGACTGGTTAGACAAGTCAGGTACTGGATGATGCCTATGAATTATACTGAGCTGTCCAAGGAGAGGTTTGGAAATGGTTAAGCAAGCACACCCACAGACATCACTACTGATTCTACTAAAGTTATTTATGTTTATTCTGATATTAGTGCTTTTTCTGAGCGTCTAAAACTGTTGCACAGTGTATTCATTCTTCTGGAAAAGCACAGAAATGTCCCCATGTGTAAACATTAGCAGTGTGTGGCTAACAGAAGTCAGCCTGCAGCTCTACAGCAGCAGCAGGAGGGCATGTGTGACCTAGAGGAGATTTTTTAAAGATATTTTAAAGCTGTTTTACAGTGTGATCGCTGTGTGAGAGACAGATGATGATGCAGCCGAGTCTCTGAGATGCAGCCGGAGTGTGTACGTGTGTGTCAGCTGCTGAGCTGGGAAACAGCTTGGACTCTTCAGATCTTATCTCAGCCCTTCTGGACTGACACTTCCACACACACGCAAACCAGTCACACGCACTACAATAGACACCAAGAAACCAACAGAAGCAGAACACACACACACGCCACATGTCAGTCCTGAATACACACAGACACAGATACACACAGACACACTAGAGGTCTGCATGGGCATGAAATTGAAGCCCGAACCCAAACCGTACCCATGACTTTGAGACCCGACCCCACCAGGTCCAACTGGTACTGCTGTATTTTAGTGGGCACTTGCATAGCCCTCTAGAAAAGGCCTAAAGACTTCTGTGAGATAAAAGAATGCATGTCTGTAACTTGCAGTTCATTTATAATCTTCATGATTGATGTACTTCTGCAAATTGTATTTCATTGTTATGTTAAAATCTGGAGATGGCCAGTGGAAAATTATCCAATTTTTTTGTTTCCCTGGGGTATCTAGGCAGATATACCCAAAGGAGCTTCCCCATTGGTTAGAACTTCAGGATCTGGATCATTACATCTTAGATTAACTACTAACATACTTAGTTGGTTGGGACCAATTTGTGAAGAAAAAAAAAAAAATCACTCTAGGCCTTCGAGAAGTTCTAGATATACCACTGACTACAAGCACGAATGGTGGGCCGACCAACGCAGTCCAGTCAGCTGTTAGAAATGGGAAACAGTGGCAGCTCTAAGGCGGATCTCTTCACTGAAAGAGTTACAGTAAAAGTGCTACAAGTTAAAATATTTGTTAAAGTCATTTACAAGTTCTAAATACCTAACACGTTTAATCTAAAGCAGCATTGTGAATGGAGTTTCTCCACTGAAAGGAAAATGCAGTCCAGGACTAATCCTTGCGTGGGCAACTCATAGACTTTAATAGACAAAGACAGTCAGAAAATGTTTGAGAATTTACATTCCTTTCAATATAATCACACATTAAAAAACAAACCCTGGTGTTGCATGTAAAAAATCATCCCAAAACCCAATATTTTGACTGGCCATCATTAGGCTCAGGCTGAGTAGCAAATTTTTAACACACATACAACAGACAGCAAGGAACCAACAGAAAACAAGCCAGTTTGCACACATGAGAACATGTGAAATAACATGAGGACAGCCAACAATCAAATACAACATGCACAGGCAAGAGAATATAAACCCAAAGACACATACCACATGTCTATAACATCTACAGTTCAAGGTCGAGCAGTTATTAACAGGTTACTGCTATGTTTGAATAATAGATAATATGCTTAAATAATAGAAGGAGTGAATGGCAGTATTTAATGTAATAGTTCACACTAATGACATGCATTGTACTTCATACATACAACATGTGACAACAGGTGAAAATTCATTTAGTCTCTACATAGTTATAAATAATCAAACGATAAACTGATATTTCTGTACTGACTGTATATTCTATAAGTTATGTCTCTTTAAGGTCCCTAATGTCTGAGCATTCATGTAGTTCAGGTACATGCAACATAAATATGGACAAAGATGAACCATTTGTTATCTGTTAATGGACACAGTGGTGGATTTGGGTCTCATTTTTCATCTTGATCCAATTCCACTGTCTGCTACAGCCTTTCTGATGATACAAATGTGCCAGAACGTCATGAGTCACATCCAGGCCATATGCAAACGCTCCTGCTGTCCTTTCATATATAAAAAGCAAAAGGCTGAACCAGTCAGCATGTCTCAAAATACAAAGCAGCATTTATTTATTTATTTATTTACTGTACCACTGACATTTCCATCTTGGTTCTCTCTATCTTTCTCTCTTTCTAGGCATGTATGGATGGATGCATGTATGTGTATACATATCTAACCATATATCTGTCTACTGAGGCAATGCGGAATGAATGTAAGAGCAAGCTTTATTTGGGGAAGTCCAAGAATCATAGCTGAAACCCACAACACATCCATTAACTAAAGAAACTAATCAATAAGCTAAACACAAAAGTTCCTATCACCACCACTGTAAAGAGATCTAAAGTCTAGGTCATTTTCTCTGTTATTAACCATTTCACTTTAAACCATGCTAACTGAATTATGCAGAAAAATAATTGTTTAACGATCTCTGTTGACCCAGGTTTAGTTTTGTTTCACCTCTTAAACAGCCAGGACCCTCTGACGGATTTTAAGTTTTTCTACACACTTCTATAACCTAAGAACAACTCCAGCCAGTTGGCACTGTAGCCCAGGTTATAGCCCAGGCTTATTACATATTAAGGCTTATTATTCAGCAATTACAGGGAATTCAATGCAAACTGGTAGAGCTATTCTTAGGTTATAGAAGTGTAAGGGGTTTAGGGGTTAATCAGCATGTGCATACACATGAAAATGTGACATTTGCGGAAAAAAAACAAAAAAAACAATGATGTGTAACGTGAGAAGTGTCGAGCAGCTAGCTTTTAAACAGATGATTTAAAAAATCTGCCTATGGAAATACAAAGAAATTAATTACCACCAATTTTTTTCACAATCTATATATAAGAAGTGCCCCACTGAAAACTCAGAGTTAGATCAAGTGTACAGTTTGCTGGCTAAGTAATAAATCTTACTTGTGAGACAGGACTCAAGTATTACATCTTCTCAGACAAATCACTCCTAAAAACTTATTTTTCAAATGGCGGAAGTGACATTCATTACTGATTTAGCTAAGTCAAGGAAATTGTGCTTACTGTCCCTCTGAATGTCTCTGAGGCGACACTCAGCAGTGTGCTGTCACTACAGCTGAGTGAGACTGAAAGAACAGGATGTTACAAGCATATAACTCTCAAGAAAAGTGCAATGGTTCGAAGAACGTATCAATGTGGCTTCTTACTCACTGCTTGAAAAAGCCCAGCTGCTATTGTTGAAACCTGTGCCCATTAAACATAGCTAAGTAATGGCATTGCTTTATGGTTTAATGCGTTTTTAAACAAAATTAATTTTAAACGAAATTTAACAGCTGGAAATAAATTCCTTCAGCAGCATAAGTAATTAGTGTAGGCTACAGACAGAATCCTCTGCAAGTGTGTCTCTCACGCAGGTTCAGGTTTCTGTTGACAGATCGATTATAAAGGTCAGCACACAAGCACTCAAGCATCCCAGCAACTAAGACTGTTTTAATTTTTATTTATTTACACATTTCTATCGTATTAGGATGTTATTAGCATTTAACCTATTGTCTGTTTACGCTTTCCCAGAAGCTCCGTTGGGGCACAATGGGGCATAGGTGTAAGGTTGATACAGCAAGGCACAGGTTTAGGGGTAAACAGAGTAGATCTGGAATGTTCCAAAGACTGACTGACTAACTAACTGTCTACCACATCCTTTCTGTTACAGATTGCCAAAACAACTAAGGATGCAGCGAGCCGTGTTACAGCTCAGGATGAGGACATTAATCTGGAATCTGAAAAATCGACTCGTGAGTATGATGGGCAAGTTGCATGCAACCCCTTTATCATGCAGTACAGACTGTATTTTCAGCACTCGGTTTGCCCCACCCCTCCGGACACTGTTAAGGTGGTTTTTTTTTTTTTATGACTCTTTTGAGATGAAAAGCTTTGCAATGGGCCAATATCATATTGAATAAGAGGGCTAAAGAGGCAAGGACTGTAAAGGGATTTTTAAAATTACTTCAAGGACGATTTTCCCGGCCTGCAGCTCTGCAGGACTCTTATTCTTAAGCACCCTTAATGATGTCAGTGCTTGAAGCACCTGTATGTGCCACGATGGCTAGAGTGGCTCCCTTGGTGAAGAGACTTTCTGTGGGGGAGCTTCTTAGATCCGCCGTGCCGCTCAGTGCTCCAGAGAGCACCAGCGTATTGGTGCTCCATCCTGCAGTGCCATCTGATACATCTCTGAGTACAGCAGGTCTTCCTGCTCCTGAGTACATACAGTGCCTGCCTGTCCCTGAGAACATCAGTACAGGTCCGTCTGCCTCTAAAGACATCAGTGTGGCCACGCCAGCACCCAAGGATGTCGGTTTTTCCCCATCAACACCCAAAGATGTCAGTGTTACTTCAATGCCACCCAGAGCACATGCAAGTTGGTGCTTGCCCTCACAGTGCTGCCTGGTGCTCCGGAGGGCGTTTCAGTATTCTTGTCTCCCTCAGAAGATGCTCTCCTCAGAAGACCTGCTGTCCATGAAGGGCCGCCAGGCACCATGGACCTGTCAGTCTCCACTGCTGACCCAGTGCCCTGCGACAGTGACCGATTGCCCTCCGCCTCCAACACTGACCTGGTTCCTGCTCCACTGCCTCTGAGTCGCCTGCTCTGCCTGTGGCCTCTGAGCCTTCTACCCTGCCTGCAGCTTTCAAGTCTCCTGCCCTGACGGTGGCCTTTAAAGTCTCCTGGCTGGTGACCCCAGATCATCATTAACTTCCTGTGGCCTCTGAATCACTTGACCTGCCTGTGGCCTCAGTCTTCCTGCCCAGTGCCATGCTCAGTCAGCCTCTGTCACTAAGCCAGCACTCCGTACTGCCCCTGAGCCAGCCTCCGAATCCCCTGACCTGCTAGCTTTCGTGTCCCCTGATTTGCTGGACTCTGTCACTACTCCTGCAGCAACACCACGTGCTCCAGAGAGTGCTAGTAAGTTAGCAGTCCAGGATGTGGATGCTACCTTGCCAGGGGCCCAGAACCTGGCCCCTGCTCAGCTGGCCACCCAGACTCCTGCTCAACTGGCCTCCGAGTTCCCTGCCAACCCTTGGTCCCCATTTCCTGCCTGTTTCCTCCTTTGTCTGCCTCTTTAGTCATTACTGTCAGTATGTACATTATCCAACTAGCTCCTGTCTCAGCCTTTATGTCCATTCCAGTCCCAGTTACTTTCCCCACTGTAGTCCCTCTCACTGTTTGTTATGGTCCTTGTTAATGTTGCCCTGCAATGTTCCAGGTATTCCTTGTTTGTTTCCCCCAGTGTGTTTGTCCTGTTCCTTGCTTGGCACTGCTTGTTGTGATGTTTTCTCAGTTCCTGATTTTGTGATCTATCCATCTATCTATCTGTCTGTCTGTCTGTCTATCTGTCTATTGCATTCATAGGTTCACTCTTCACAGTTTTCCTTTCATTGTTTTTTTCCCCTCCTTCCTCCACTGTCTAAACAGCTAAATCAATAGAGCTAAATTAACTCTTCCACAGGTTTCATTTAAGTCCAATTTGAACTCCATAAGGTACATAATGAACATTATGATAGTTTCAACAGTACAGCATGGTCTCACTTGATAGACCAAAGCTTGTAATGTGTATTGGTGGGACTTTCACCAGTAAATCTCAATATCAAAACAATGTATCGCTCAGGCCTGGACAGTTATCATATCCTAGTGCTATGCTGTAGTTAAACCTGTCCTTTCCAGCCTGCCCCCAAACAGCCTGAAATACTCTCTTCTGCAAAGCTCCCTTTTCTTCTCCAGCGGGGAAAGAAAGAAAGGTGAAAGAAAAAAAAATGACATTTCATGTCTGGTACATGGTAGAAGAGAGGGAAGTGCTTGTGCAATCAGCGATAAAACTCCTGTGTGCCACTGGGTGTTAGAGCACGAGAGACTTCCTCTGGGCCACTGTCATTTGATAGTGGATCCTGCTAGAGTGGGGATTCGAGAGAGAGCGGGAAAGAGAGAAATTTCCACATTCCTCTCTAGCTTCTAGAGCAACCCCCACCAACCTCTGTTGTCCTTCCTCTTTTTGCTCTCTCTCACTTATTTTTTTTCCTCTCTCTATCTCTCTCTCACTCCCTCTCTCTCTCTCTCTCACACACACACACACACATACACAAGGGTGGCTTAATACCACTTTTTCCTGTCCAATGCTGATACCACCACCACATCCTTGAGTATCTACCGGTACCAATACTAATCCAAAACCATCTTTTTCACCTCTCTTAAACAGCTGAGCTGTTAAAAATACATTTGTCTGGATGCACTTTGCTTAACCTAGTCATCTAAATAACACCATGCTCTAACTGTAAAACAAATATTCTACTCCCCTAAAGGAAGAAATACATACAGCCCACAACACAACTAAGTTATGCAATACTGTATTATAGCAGTATTTTTGACTGTTCAGCACAATACACACATTCAACAGGAAATTTAAAGCGCAACTTTGTGCAAAGGTTTCAACACAACATGTAGCCAATGCCTCAATGACATAGCAAAAAACAAGTTGCACCATAATTTAACATAAACATGATAGTATTTTCAGTATAACGTGTACAGTGCAACATGGTACATGGGCACTCACTCACAACTGAAACTCTAGGCTATAACACCTGATATCAAATTAGCTGCATTACTAACTCCACACAGCTGACATGATGTCCACGCTGCTGTCAGGTCTCACTCACGCTCAAGCTACTGTTCACATCACACAGGCTGCTCATTAGTCTCATGACTAGGGCTGACGAAATTAGCCAAAAATGATGACCACATAGATTCAAAATGTTCGAATATTAACCCCTTTTCAGAACAGCTTTTTTCCCACTGCTCGAAGGTTACTGTACTCCCCTGAGTAGTGTAAATAAAGTCTGACTGTAAGATTTCCAGCCTTTGCAAGAACGCACACATGAAATTACTGTGTATTTTTTCATGATTCTCCTATGCTAAATCTTGTAAACTGTGTATTGTATTGTATATTGTTTACAGTACATGTATTATATGTACAGTACATGTATTATATGTACAGAGTTGAATTACATCTTGTTGCACCGGATACAATTACCACCGATATGTCGTGTGGCAATAAAACGGGTCAAGTCAAGTCAGGAATTCACGATCCCCTCCATGAACCACGTCCTCAGCCGCGCACATTTACTGAGCAGAAATCATCACTAAAAACTGCAACTACATTTTAGCAAAGAAGGTTCAAGAAAGTTGAACATACAATTTTTTCTCGAGGTTCCACAATTTTGCCGCCTGCTGACCTTTAAGTACTGCTCTGAAGTGTTTCCAAACAGGGCTTTTTAGATCGCTCAGAGTTCAGATAGCTCTCTGCAGACGAGTCGAGTTGTGAACTCTGCCATCACTACCACACACTCGAATTTTTCGCTCATTTCAGCTGGACCTACATTTCATTTTAAATAATGAAAGCGACGTCGTTTGACTCCGGTCTGTCATGCAGTGTAGCAGCCCAGGCCTGCATGAATACGCGTGAGGCAGACAGCTGTGGTAATGCTACTTTTTTGACACTAGTACATAAACTTTTACAATCTAATGTCTGTTTTTTAACAATTCGAATGTATAATCAATTTAGAATATTCGTTGATTATTTGTTTTTCCCAATATCCAGTCCAGTGATTTTGACCAGTATCGGGCCGATATCAATACTGAGTATCAGATTGGTGCATCCCTAATCTTTCTTCCATGTTTCTTTCTCACACCCCATCTTTCTTTTCTGTCCATTCTGTCCCTTTCACTCGTTGTTCTCACACCTTTTTTTCCTTTTCAATCTCCTTTTTTCCTTTCTCTCCCTCTCTTTCCATTTACGCATTCTCCCTGCCTCTCTCGTTCTCTTTGCTATCTCTTTTTCATGCTCAATCTCTTCCTCTTTCACCCTCTCTCTCTCTCTAACCTGCTCTTTCTCTCGCTCAGCCCCTAGAGGTGCAGTATCTGTGTTCATTCTAGCATGTCTCTCTCCTCTGTTCCCCCAGGGTCCGCACCCCCCTCCTCTCTCTCTCTCTCTCTCTCTCTCTCTCTCTGTTAACAGGTCCTGCCATGTCCCCTGTCCAGTCAAATTATCTCCACATTTAGCCATTCAAATTACAGGCCTAATGCTCCAACTCACAGCATAATGTTACCACAAATCACCTGCAAACCCTCAAATTCACTCTAATGACATCTCAGCTGCTTCAGCTTAAATCCCACCTGCACAATCAGGGAATGAAACAGAGGCACCAAAACCAAACCTGTCTTCACATTGTAATACAATGAGATTCATTAACATCCACCATCAGTACCTGGTCACACTAAAGCTCCTGTGGCTGAATGCAATCAAATATTCACAGCAATGGTCCAACATGTTAGTGTAAAACCTTCCCAAAAGAGTAGAGGCTGTTACTGCAGCGAAGGGTCCCTATTAATACAGGGCTTAACAGGGCTTATATTTAACACTTACAACAGCTGTATTTTATTTTCCTCCCTGATGTCCACTCTAAACATTTGTGTGATTTTATATACCAAAACACAAGCATAATTCTGTGTCCATAAATGTTCCTATTACTCTGTAACTCTTAAACAGATTGTTTTTGTTACCATGCCTTTAAGATCTGACTGGCTGTCATCTACTGTGTCTCGTTCATAAAGCAGAGCGAGCTGAAACGAGAAACAAACTACTAAGTACAGAAATCCTTAGGGACGTGGGGAAAAAATAAGCTTCAGCTGCTCCTTTTGGAGGCATAGATGCTTTGGAAGGCTGCAATGATCCATTTGCTTCCTGACAGACAGGAACAGTACAATGTTTCATTATTTTCCCACATCTTCCACTCCAGTATCTCTGCTACAGGCTGTCTTGCAGAAACAACACTCCACATTACTTCAACAGGAATGGATGGGACTAAACTGCTGTAGACTAAATTGCCAGTTGTATGGTTCTGACATCACAACCATGGTTAAAAAAAGGGAAGTTCAGCAGCTTATTTTCCATACATTGAATGCATGAATTGAAGAATGAAAAGAACAGCTTGAAACTTCAACAATGTTCACATACTTCATACTACCTCACACTATTATTTCAGAAAAGCAAAGATTTTTTTTGTTTGTTTTTTTCATGATTTGAGCCAATTTATTGTCAAGATTTATGGTGAAATGAAGAAAAACGCACTGACAGGCCAAATGAATCAAACAAATCTCTCTGGAGGGGACAGAGTCTATCTTTCCTAATATTATTTTTCTATCTTGTCACATATGAGTTTTAAAAAGCACCTTAAAATGTAAATATTTTATTATTTTACACTTTTTTTTTATTACTGCTGTGACAAGTGCACTGTTGTGTAAAAATCTGCACTTGTAGCTGTCATGCAAGATACAGTCCCCTAAAATACAGCACCTCAACACTGGGATGGAGTAGAAGTATTCTGATATTTCCAAGCTCGATTAGCGAGGATTGTTAATTTTTAAGAGGAAAAACAGGTCGGGCTCCATCCTGAGCGTGTGAAGTCTGGGAGTGTGTGTGTTGGATCCTGTCTCATCCGGCTCTGAGCCCGGTTCTGAATTCCCGAGTTTCCTCGGGGAGCTCTTCACAGCCGGAGATGAGAGAGAGGACGTTTGGATCCGTATCAAAGTTCGGAGCCATTTGGATGCCGTTCCAAAAGCAGATTACTAATCAGCACCACAGACTCTGGAACAGCAGAGTCCAACTCCAGGAGAGGCAAAAGGTGGGCAATATGGTAAAAATATAAAAATCATGATTGACTATAATTTATTCAGTAACTACTATGACTTAGCAAATAACTACTATGAATTAGTCATCACCTAGTTTTGACTATTCAGTAACCTCTATGAATCATCAAGTAACTATTATGAATTATTCAGTAACTACTATGAATTATTCAGTAGACACTATGAATTATTCAGCTACCACTATAGGCATAACTGAAGACTCAAATAAAGTATCAATGAAATTAACATGGAAAGTATATATTTTACAAAACAGAGTCATATTCATAAGTGTACTTTGCAAAAACTAGTTTGGAAGTTGCAGTACTGCGATCTTTAATTCGCACAAACACAAGTGTGATGAGTGTTCACGTGTTGTGCTGTACAGCAGTGTGTGAGAGGCGTTCGGCAGCTCTGTAGGTGGCAGAGCGTTTCTCACCGCATTTGTCATCAAATCCTGGCAGACGCAAAACACAGTAGCCTCATATCCGCTATGCAGGAACAGGCCAGATTGTGTGTGTGTGTGTGTGTGTGTGTGTGTGTGTGTGTGTGTGTGTGT